>SJYW01008766.1:1070006-1096809 GCA_006410735.1 Raphicerus campestris
AAAAATAAAGTTTGACACTGTTTCCACTGTTTCCCCATCTATTTCCCATGAAGTGATGGGACTGGATGCCATGATCTTTGTTTTTTGAATGTTGAGCTTTAAGCCAACTTTTTCACTCTCCTCTTTCACTTTCATCAAGAGGCTTTTTAGTTCCTCTGCACTTTCTGCCATAAGGGTGATATCATCTGCATATCTGAGGTTATTGATATTTCTCCCGGCAGACTTGATTCCAGCTTGTGCTTCTTCCAGTCCAGCGTTTCTCATGATGTACTCTGCATATAAGTTAAGTAAGCAGGGTGACAGTACACAGCCTTGACATACTCCTTTTCCTATTTGGAACCAGTCTGTTGTTCCAAGTCCAGTTCTAACTGTTGCTTTCTGACCTGCATACAGATTTCTCAAGAGGCAGGTTAGGTGGTCTGGTATTCCCATCGCTTTCAGAATTGTCCACAGTCATTGTGAGTCCATATTAAGCAATATCATTTCAGTAGTGTTCTGCCTTAGCGGCATTCTCCAGGCTTTATTATGGCATACTCTTATTTTCTAAATACTTTGTTTTTCTAATGTTTTGGTTTCTTAAAAAATTCTCTTCTACCATTGTTTTTCCTAAATATTTGCTTATTTTCATAATTATTTCCTCTACCCTGTTGCCACCCAATACTTTGATTTTTAACACCTTTTCTATGTTAACAATTCCTGTTATGTATCCTAAGATATAAAGCTGTAAATAGAACATCCTACCGAATTTCAAGCAACAATCATAATTTCTACTTACAGCACCGTTTCCCTCAGACTCTTTATTTCCAGTCACCCAGTTGTCAGAAATGTGGAGGTCTCACTGGTTCCTCCTTCCCTCCAGTCTCACAACTAACCACCTACAGGCTCTGTCAACCCTAATCTTGCCAGATCAATTTCCTTCCCCTCTTCTCAGCCTACACCTTCACCCTTCCTCACCAGGACATCCGCCACGCCTCCCAACTGGTTTCCTGCTTCTCCTCCTTCTACCTAAACTCATTCTCCACAGAGCAGCCAGAATCCTGGGCCAGGTCCCATTCCTCTGCTGTTTACGACATCCGCGTGTCACCCATCACCCCCAGAATGAAATCCACTCTCCTCTTTACTGAGGCCAAAAGCTCCACCTCTCTGTGCACCAGTGATAAATCGAATCTCGGAGAGAGAGTTTTGGGTGAAGCAGAAAAGGACAGCTCTATTGCTTTGCCAGACAAAGGGGGTCACAGCAGGCTAATACCCTCAAAACCATGTGTCCCAACTTGGGGAAAAGAGTGAGAAGTTTTATGGCAATTGTCCAAAGAGGCATGGACATTGTGGACATTCTGCTGATGTGCTATGGTGAGTTAAGTAGGACTCAGCATCATTAAGCTTCAGTTCCAGCTGGTCCAGGGTCTACATGATTGCCAGCTGCTTATTATTGCTAAATAAATTAACTTCTCCTACCTGGACCAGTAACGCTGAAGAAGCCGAAGTGGAACGGTTCTATGAAGACCTACAACACCTTTTAGAACTAACACCCAAAAAATAGATGTCCTTTTCGTTATAGGGGACTGGAATGCAAAAGTAGGAAGTCAAGAAACACCTTGGGTAACAGCCAAATTTGGCCTTGGAATACAGAATGAAGCAGGGCAAAGGCTAATCGAGTTTTGCCAAGAGAACACACTGGTTATAGCAAACACCCTCTTCCAACAACATAAGAGAAGACTCTACATGTAGACATCATCAGATGGTCAACACCAAAATCAGATTGATTATATTCTTGGCAGCCAAAGATGGAGAAGCTCTATACAGTCAGCAAAAACAAGACCAGGAGCTGACTGTGGCTCAGATCATGAACTCCTTCTTGCCAAATTCAGACTTAAATTGAAGAAAGTAGGGAAAACCACTAGACCATTCAGGTATGACCTAAATCAAATCCCTTATGATTATATGGTAAAAGTGAGAAATAGATTTAAGGGACTAGATCTGATAGATAGAGTGCCTGATGAACTATGGATGGAGGTTTGTGACATTGTGCAGGAAACAGGGAGCAAGACCATCCCCATGGAAAAGAAATGCAAAAAAGCAAAATGGCTGTCTGGGGAGGCCTTACAAATAGCTGTGAAGAGAAGAGAGGCGAAAAGCAAAGGAGAAAAGGAAAGATATAAGCATCTGAATGCAGAGTTCCAAAGAATAGCAAGAAGAGATAAGAAAGCCTTCCTCGGCGATCAATGCAAAGACACTGATCACTAAGCATCAATTTGGGCATCGTCTGAATTCTGACATCACAAGGGAAAACAATTTCAACTCCACTTAAAAAGATGTCAAATTCAAGCAGTTTTACAACAGGAAATGGGGAAAGGTTAAGGCCTTAACATGATTCAGGTGTCATTTGATATATATACAGAGGAAATTAGGTCAGTTAAAATAATTTTTTTAATCAAGAAATTTACAGCTCAGAATAAAATAATGTTTCAATCCATTTTTAACCAGGGTTTCAACTCATTCTTGTTTCTTAACATTTCTTACCCTATACTGACCGCTGAAAAGCTACAAACAGTGAAAAGTTCAAAGAAGACTTCTGTGCTTATTTCACTAGCATCTTAATACTAGTAAAATTTAAACTATTGAGAGCACCTATCCTCATAAAAAAAAGTGGAGTCTGCCATTAAAATGTGGGCACTGGAATAACACAGGAAGGATCCACTAGTATCATATTTCCTTGGTTCATGAAACAAATATGGTCAAAAGAAGAAGCCAGAATAGTATAGATAAACCTCAACGTTTTGCTATTTACTTATAAATATCTATGTAAGTATTCAAGATCCAGCTCAAAAATCACTTCCAGTTGATTACGTGTATTTATCTCTTCTGTTCTCCACTGTATGAATCTCTATTTTAACACAATTTCCTTAGATAACAGAAGTCTCCTCCACTCAACTTTTGGCTTCATAAAAATATAAGTTCTCTTTGTCAATTTTGAAACCCTAGGCCCTGACCCAGTGTCAAGCTTTCAAGAAAGATTTTTTGACAAAATATAAAAGTATTTTAATCAAGGACTTCCTGTATACATACCAAGTGCTGGTCATTATCCTTTTGATAGTAATTTTTAATATTCATTTGTATTTATTTGGCTGCATTGGATCTTAGCTACAGTGCTGGGGCTCAGCAGCTGG
Source organism: Raphicerus campestris (assembly GCA_006410735.1). Taxonomy (NCBI): domain Eukaryota; kingdom Metazoa; phylum Chordata; class Mammalia; order Artiodactyla; family Bovidae; genus Raphicerus; species Raphicerus campestris. The sequence goes on from SJYW01008766.1 coordinate 1,073,174, forward strand.
GGCTCACGGGCTTGTTTGCCTTTAGTATGTGGGATCTTAGTTGCCAGAGCAGGAATCAAAACTGTGTCCCTACATTGCAAGGCAGTTTCTTAACCACTGGACCACCAGGGAAGTTCCTAATAGTAACTTAAAAAAAAAAAAAAACTTGATCTGCCCTCAAGTAATATGTTCTGATTGTGAGGTTTGAAGAGGCAGTGGGTTTGTTTACTAGTTACCAATCTGTCTTCATCCACCCAGTTTTTCAGGAGCTCAAGGAGCTTAATAGCAACCTGCCTGTATTATTTTTTTCTGACACAAAGAGCTTATATTCCAAATATAACCATCATAATAAAAAATCAAGGAATTGGGTCCCATCATCTTAACACTATTCTTAACGTTCTCTTCAAAATTAAAGTAAAAGATCCATAACATTGCAAACTTTTTTTTTTAAGAAAAGCCCCAATGGAAGAAGTGTTTCAGACCATGCTTGCCATTTTTTTAAAGAAGGGAAAGTTTTAAATATAACATGTGCAAGTCACTATACCAATTTACTTATAAAATATATCCAGTAAAGAGCTGCTTCTAGGCATAACTTATGCATTTAATATGTCCAGTGATAAATCAAAAGCACTCACTATAGGGTGTTTCTAGTGAAATTGTCCCCCTCCTCATTAATTTTGCTGACCGGAATTTCATTTGAAGATTAAGCAGTTAATTTTTCAAGTAGTAACACAAATTCTCTTTTCTTTTAAAGGAATACGGCGGAAAAGGGTGCTTGCCACATGTCTGGGCTACGAGTAGGGACAAAGCAGTTTTATTTTACTGGATTGCAAAGACAGTGCTCCCATTTACATAGGTTGGTTTTTTGTTTTGCTTTGTTTTGTAAGTCACCTATACACATAGTGTAGAAGTTTGAGAATTTTCCTTTCAAGAGAATTATATAGATTTTTTTCTGTCTATTCAGAAAACCTGCTATTCTAGAGATATAAAAGTTGTGTCATCCCAGTGTGTGAAATATTTGGAATTTGAAATATTAGGGTTCATTATCCCATAGGAGGGTGCACATCTACCACAGGTTGCATTTGGGGTTTGATTGGAATAATATGGACCCTGTGATCATCTATCACACTCTGTCCCCCAAAATATCACACAATAAGTGTGTGCAGTAACTCAATATTTCCCATGGGAATTAGCCCTTTCTCCAACTCTGATTTTATAAGCAAGACACAGAGCTTTTTTGAAAAGCCACCTCCTTCTCACCAGATGATCTTAAAATTTATTGTAAGTTTCTACACCATGTGAAGTTTCAGGGTATTACTGATAGATCTTTCCTAACCTCAGTAATCATCAACACTGTTTTAAACACTATTTACCAAACTATTATCTCCTGTTTTTAACTTTTTTTATATATTGCAGTATAGCCGATTGACAGTGTTTTGATAGTTTCAGGTGGGCAGCAAAAGGACTCAGCCATATGTATACATGGATCCATTCTCCCCTAGACTCCCCTCCCATTCTGGCTGCCACATAACACTGAGCAGAGTTCCTTTATCGAGTTCCTTTATCTCCAATTTGTAACAATTTTTCTAAGTTATTTTCCTAAATCCTGGGAGAAGCACTCCAAGGTGATTTCTTGTGGAAAGAGAGCACAAAACTGCAGCATGCTCAGAAGGCAAGCATTTGCATTCTGCTTTCAACTTATTCAAAATATACTGTGGTCTCTCAGTTAAAGGAGAGAGTGATTGCATATTCAGTTATCCCGAAATAATTAAAAGGTCATCAATTTCCTGTCATGGAAGTGATATGGTTTAATTACATTCTATAAATGTATTGACCAGGTCATGGAGGAGATAATCCCACTGAGAGGTTATTATCTTAACAACAAACTGACATCCACTGAGCGTGATATAAGTGGGCATGTGGAAGTTTGTATATATGTGTGGATTTCAAAATGACTGTAGATTTGGAATTAGCAGGTACAAACTACTATGGATGTCGCAGGTAAACAGCAAGTTCCTACTGTATAGCACAGGGAACTATATTCACCATCCTGTAATAATCTGTAATGGAAAAGAATATGAAAAAAGAATATTAATATAGGCATAACCAAATCACTTTTTTAGTACCTGAAACTAACACAATATTGTAAATCAACTATACTTCAGTTTAAAAAAGAAATAAATATAGCCGAATTTCATCTGAAGTGATAATAAAAATAAAATCGCATTTAGAGGAACTGTATTGAGATTAATTAAGGTTTGGTTTACTACCTAGAGTCCACAAATCAAATATCATCTGGGCTGACAACTTAGGGTGAAAAGTAAATATTCAAGAGTTCAAAATATAGGGAGGACTTCCGTAGTAGTCCAGTGGTTGGGTCCACCTGCCAATGCAGGGGACACAGGATCAACCCCTGATCTAGGAGGATCCCACGTGTCTCAGAGCAACTAAGCCCGTGTGCCACAACGACCGAGCCCGCTGCTTTAATGCCTGTGGGCTGCAGCAAGAGAAGCCACAGCAACAGGAAGCCCAGGCACCACAGCTAGAGAAAAAACACACAGCAAAAAAGACCTAGCACAGACAAAAATAAGCAAATAAAATTTATATATGTGTGTATGGGGAAGTCAGTTGAAAAAAGCAAGGAATTTAAATTAACAATAAGATTACTGAACTGTAGAGTATCTGAATAGCAATGCTGGTTGGAATAAGATTTGCCTTTATTTTTCTAGGAGGAAATAAAATACATATCCATGTAAATATAGTATCCACTTATATATTGATATATACAAACTTTCCCCTTGTAAGAATTTTCATCCCATCAGACTAGCTATTGAAATTGGGCAATAAAAATGGCAACTAAATAGAACATCCCTCAAAGCAGTCATACTTTAATTTCCCCTAGTCTATCCTAAAACAGTTAAAAGCAACAAGTCTCTGAGTGTATGGAAAGCTGAAGGAGTCAGTCTGATATCTCCCAGTCATGTGTCAACGCCAGCTAAGAAAACTCTACATAATAAACAGTATGGAGACACTCCGCTGACTAGCAAGACTGTTAAAATGTATTATTTCTACCCAAAAGTTTTGTTACAAGTGATAACACACAAGAGTTTCCTACATAGAGATTTCTTGAGAGTAAGGTCAATTAGAGTTTCAACACACTGTTATTAACACATGGGGGCTTCCCAGACGGTGGTAATGGTAAAAACAAAAATAAAAACCTATCTGCCAATGCAGGAGACATAAGAGAGGCAGGTTCATTCCTTGGGTTGGGAAGATGCCCTGGAGAAGGAAATGGCAATCCACTCCAAAATTTTTGCCTGGAGAATACCATGAACAGATGAACCTGATTGGCTATAGTCCATAGGGTTGCAAAGAGTCAGAAAGGACTGAAGTGCCGCACGCAGGCATTAACACATGGATTAGTANGATATCTTTATATAGAGAAAGGTTATTTTTAAATTTTAAAATACTGAAGCTTCAGGGGATAAACTGACAGAGGATATGAATAGGCAATTTCCAAAAATGAAATATAACTAATCAACAAATGTGTGGAAAATGTTTTCCTTCACTAGTAATCAAGGAATGGTACATTAAAATAACAATGAAGTAACCTTTGACCCCTATCAAATTAGCAACGATTTTTTAAAAATAATAATTTCCACTGCTGATAAGAGGACTGTGAAAAAGGTACTCTTTAATATTGCTGATATTTTAGTATAATCCTTTAGGAAAGCAATTTGGCAAAGAGCCTCATAATGTTTCCACTCTCTGACTCAGTAAGTCCACTTTTGAGAATGGTGCCTAAGGAAATAATTCTGAATATTGAGAAGCACCATTTATAATAGCAAAAGGAAAACATCAGAAATAATCAAAATACAGATGCAAACATAATTGTTACATAAATTATGTATATTCACTTCATGAATTATAACATAAGCTTTAAAAATATATTTCTAGAGAATATGTGATATATGGAAAATATAAGAATTATAATGTTAAATGAAAAGAAAGTAGGATAGAAATAGTATCCATTTAAAAAGAATAGAATAAAAATTGGTTATAAATACAAAAAGTATTAACAGTGCCTGTTTTTGGATACCGAAACCATGGATGAAATAGATAGATAATCTATTTTAATTCAAAAATCTTATTATAAGAAATTTTTTATCAAATTCTTACAGTTTGTCACATAAATCTTTATTACAAACTAATTTTTAAGTGCTCCAAATTAAACTTTTTTTCCTACTGAAGATTTTCAAGAAATAAATCTTTTCCATTTTTTTAAAAATAAAAACTGGCTTTTGTTTTTAGTTTTTTGTTGTTGGTATGTAAATAACACAAGAATTATAGATTGAGAATTTCCCTCAAGAGAATACCCAGACCACTTTCCTTCTAAGACAATAGTTATCTGGTATAGCATTTTAAATCTCCATCGATTATACCATAACCCTCATAAAGTGTTTCTACGTGCTCATAATTTTCCCCATAAACTCTGAAATTCAAATAAGAGATGCAGTTTTCTAAAAACTTTTAATCTAGCTCTTGACATACATCTATCCAGAGGTAAGAGCTAAGTAGATTTCATGTTTAAAAATAAACTCAAATATCATCTGTGCTTATAATCTTATTAGCAATTAGTTTTCAGCTCTCTGCCTATTGAAAGTAACATGTGCAAATCATTTTAAGAAACGATTTTTCAAATTATTTTAAGAAATTCATCAAATGACTCCCCGGTGTTGGATTTGGCAAAAATGGAGTTTGAGGCTGAGAGAAGGAAAGGATGCAGGTTCAAGAACCCAGACAATTTGGGAGCCAGAAACCAGGGCCCAGCAAGATGTCTGGTCATGTCCAGAACCCAGGAGCCACTTGGCACTGGGGCCCGAAGGCAGCCTTCTGTCTCGGACATCAGAGCTGGGACGCAGCCAAGGACGGGGCTTGCTTGGGAGACTTTTGGGAAAAGGAGCCTTCCTGTACCAGTCCTGAACCCTCTCTTGCTGGAGTTCTCTCGTCCACTGAGCAGAAACCAGCCCTGCAGACCAGTAGCCAGATCCTCCCAGCCTGTTAAGGAGCCCTACTCCCATGGACCAGGAAGAGAACCTTGGTCAAACACGACACTGCCTTTAGGACATGAGGAAGGCTTGAATATGTCCCTGAACTTCTCTCGCCTGGTTTGTAGCTGTGTTGGATCAGATCGGAGACTGTGACCTCCTGATACCCGGTGTCTAGACAGTATGACATTCCAAACCACATCGACAGGCCTCATCTCATCACCAAAAATGTCAGCAGTCTAGAATTACACCATCCAGTATTGTAGCCATGAGCTGCATACAACCATTTAACTTTATTAAAATTAAATGCATTTGCAAAAATGATTTCTCTGTTGCACAAACCATAGTTCAAGGTCAGCCACAGGTGGCTGGTGGCTCCCACCTTGGACAGCACAGGTTTAAACCATTCCCACCATCACAAAAAGGCCCATAGGACCGTGCAGTTCCAGAATATACTGGTTCTAGTAGGGAGTCAATGGACCTACTTCCCCCATTTCTAAGATAGTAAAACTTAGATCTGACTTTAAAAAAAAAAGAAAGAGGTTTGAATGCTATTAACATTTAATTAATTAATTAAAATTTACCTTCACCTCCATCCATATAAAATAAACCCTTGACTGTGGTCAGCGGTTACATGCAGACTTTGTCATTTTGCTTACTGACCACACATTTTCATTGATCAATTCTAAATTGGATTATTGTTAGTTTTAAAAGCGCCTGAGCAGCAGAAAGTGGCTGTGGTGGCAGGCAAAGGGGAGATTGATAGCAGAATAAACAGGGANCTAGATTCCACATATATGCATTAATACGGGACTCTTGGAATAGTCACTATCAAAGGATGCTGGGTCATTTTTAATGTGAATTTTTTTTGCTCTGAAGTATCATACATTAACTATAGCTTATGAGGCCAATCAGTGTTGACAGTGACTATTCTGAGACACCCAAATTCACCTGGTTTATCTGATCATACAAGAAATGTTTCTTTTGCCTGGAGAGAGGTGACAAATGAAACAAGATGGGAATGGAATATACATAGAAACATTCCTGCCTCCAAAAGGAGCTGAGCATGACTCTGCTTCTCACAGAAGAACATCATGGTGTGCTGGTATGCTGACTATTGCTGCTCGTGTATCATAATTTATCAATCTACCAAAATTATGTCACTTGCCAAAATGTTAGGACTCTCTAAACTCACCAAGCACAGCAATATACATAAGAAGTCAGAGACACGTGACATGTATATTTGAGTTCTACCTATAAACACACACACCATGACAAGGAATGCATATCAGTCAGATTAAAGAGGGTAATGAGTTGCTAAGTTTAGTTGCTCAATCATGTCTGACTCTTTGCAATCCCATGGACCACAGCACACCAGGCCTTCCTGTCCATCACCAGCTCCCCAAAGTTTACTCAAACTCATGTCCCCCAAATCCATGATGCCATTCAACCATCTCAGCCTCTGTCATCCCATTCCCCTCCCACCTTCAATCTTTCCCAGCATCAGGGTCTTTTCCAATGAGTCAATTCTTTGCATCAGGTGGCCAAAGTATTGGCATTTCAGCCTCAGCATCAGTCCTTCCAGTGCATATTCAGGACTGATTTCTTTAGGATGGATTGGCTGCATTTCCTTGCAGTCCAAGGGTGAACTGACGTTCACCAGTTTCTAATTCTTGTCAATCACTAGTGATATCTTCATTACAATCCCCCACATCTTTGAAATTAAGCTTGGACATGTGATTAGTCATGGCTAATGAAATATGAAGCATGCCACTTCCAGGCCAAAGCATGACCATGCTGTTTCTCAGCTCTCCTGTCATCTCTTACCCTATCAAGTAAAGCCCTGAGTTTCTTGTGATGGTGTTATAGGTGGTATTCTAGTTATCATTTCTGCAGAAAAATCAGTGCTTAAAAGAAAACTGACTGATGCTCATAGATGCTGTGGGTTAAGAATTTGAACAGGGTGGAAAAAGGATGACTTGTCAATACTTCATAATATCTGAGGCTGGGAAGTCAATGGCTAAGGTCTAGAATCATCTGAAGGTTTGTTTACTCATATATCTGATGTTCAGGGCAAGATGACCCAAAGGCTAAGACCACCACCTGGACTGCCCACGGTAGCCTCTCCAGAACATGAGGACTTGCTCATAGTCACATCAAAGCAGTCAGATTTCATAAATGGCAGCCCAGGGATCCAGCAAAGAAAGCAGAAACTACATAGTCTTCTGGAGCCAGGTTGGAAGCTATACAAATTACATCAATCATATGCTATTAGTTGAAGTATCAATAAGCTGACTCAGATTCAAGGATAGGAGACACAGATATCATTTCTTTATCAGAGAAATATCAAAAAAAATGTATGTGCTTGGCTAGAGTTGGTGGGGAGGGAACTTTTTAAAGCTACCATTTAGGGTGCAGAATAACTGTTCGGAGCAGAGCCCCACTGCCTTTCCACAAAACCATGTGGAATAATAATAAACTCTTACTGTGTTAAGCCACTGAAGTTTGGTGGCAACATCCATGCCCAACCCAAATAGAATGCCACTTTAATACCTCAAAGAGTTGATGAGCTTTCTCCATAAACATCAAATTAACCAAAACAGGAAAAACTTTTACTTTCAGCGAGTATAACTCCAGTACTAAATTCACGCTTCAAAAGTAACCAAGTTATACAACTTTAAACCAACATTTAGCCACCTGTGTTTAGAGGAACACAATATATATGACCAATTTTTTATCAAGAGATTAGAGGTTCCTACTAATTCGAGTTAACTCTAAGGCGATTAGAGTTCCTACTAAGCCATGATAGCACATACCTGACCCCGGTGCCCCAACTGCCCGCTAAGGGGTCATGTCAAACACCGCCGATCAGTCGCAACACTACAGTCAAACAGTCCCCTCCTGAGTCTCCAAAACTACTTTCTGTAAGATTCATTCTAGTATAGTTCCTCTCCAAACCCACTTTATGTTTGTGTCTTTGTGTATTTAGATTCCTGACTTTGGTCAAAATCGCTGCAGAGGGGATAGTATGGAGTTGAAGTCTGCTCTTCTACCAGTTATTTCACATGCGTGCTGTGCTTAATTGCTCAGTTGTGTCTGACTTTTAGGGACCTCATGGACTGCGCTCACCAGGCTCTTCTGTCCAGGGGGATTCTCCAGGCAAGAATACTGGAGCAGATTGCCATGCCCTCCTCCAGGGGATCTTCCCACCCAGATTTCAAACCCAGGTTTCCACATTGCAGGCAGATAGATTCTGAGCCACGAGGGAAGCCCATATTTCACAGAAATATGCCAAAGTATAATTCTATGTGTGAAGCTGAACTAAAAGCTGGATGTGGAAGTGGGGGATCTACTGAAGACTTACTAGCAAAGTTGGAGATCTGAAGTAGCATTTCATCTCCCTGAGGAGGCAAGATGGATACACAAAACTGTAATCAGTGATCATGGATGATAAGGACCTACAGGTGAAGCACAGAAACGCGCATTATCAGAGTCAGGAAAGGAAATGAGACTTGGTTAAAGTAGAAGGAGATAGCTTTAGAGAGGGACATAGGTTCAGTTTGTCTTTGGAAGGGAGAAAGATGTGTACTGTAAGGAAGAATGTGCAGAATACGTAGAGGTAAGAATGTTCAGGGGAGGGTCTAGTATAAGGAAGAAACTGCACAGGCTGGAACCATGTGAGTGAGTGAAGTCGCTCAGTTGTGTCCAACTCTTTGCGACCCCATGGACTGTAGCCTACAAGATTCCTCTGTCCATGGAATTTTCCAGGCAAGAATACTGGAGTGGGTTGCCATTTCCTTCTCCAGGGGATCTTCCCAACCCAGGAATCAGACCCAAGTCTCCCAAATTGCAGGCAGATGCTTTACCATCTGAACCACCAGGGAAACCATGTGAGGTGTTCTCATAAAGCATCAGATTATCAAAGTTAGTTCCAAAGCCATCATGATCCCATGAAGAACCCGATTCAGTCCAGTTCCTGTCTTCAGATCAGGAAAACTAGGTTGCTCGTCTCTTATTCTATGACCTGAAACAACTTGAAAGAATCGGGGAAAGTAAGGGGCCTGGGAGAGAGTGGACAGTGGAGCAGAAGGTCCTGGCCACAAATCCAACTCTGTTTCTCACTCACAGATGAGGATTTNAATCAGACCCAAGTCTCCCACATTGCAGGCAGATGCTTTACCATCTGAACCACCAGGGAAACCATGTGAGGTGTTCTCATAAAGCATCAGATTATCAAAGTTAGTTCCAAAGCCATCATGATCCCATGAAGAACCCGATTCAGTCCAGTTCCTGTCTTCAGATCAGGAAAACTAGGTTGCTCGTCTCTTATTCTATGACCTGAAACAACTTGAAAGAATCGGGGAAAGTAAGGGGCCTGGGAGAGAGTGGACAGTGGAGCAGAAGGTCCTGGCCACAAATCCAACTCTGTTTCTCACTCACAGATGAGGATTTAACTCATCGGCACCTCAGTTCCCCCTTTTGTCAAGTGAGTATGAGATTCTAACTAGCACAATTTCTCTGAGAATTAGTTTGACCAGTGAACCAGTGAAGTTGCTCAGTCATGTCCCGCTCTTTGCGATCCCAGGGACTGTAGCCTACCAGTCTCCTCCATCCAGGATTTTCCAGGCAAGAGTACTCGAGCGGATTGCCATTTCCTACTCTAGGGGATCTTTCTGACCCAGAGATAGAACCCAGGTCTCCCACATTGCAAGCAGATGCTTTACCATCTGAGCTACCAGGGGGGCAAGTTTCCAGCACTTTTTATGGTTACATGGTAGCTATTCAAAAGAAGGTGTGTATTATTATCACCATCATTATCATTATTAGAAGCATCATCATCATCATTTCCATCATCTCTTTAACAAAATGATATCTCCCAGGGATAAATTCCCAAACTATGCTTTGGAAAGAAAGAAACTAGGAATATAGACATCTGTAGAGAACACAGGGCTCATGAGTCTTGACTCAGCAATAGAATGAACTTCAATTAAAAGATTCATTTAAGAATATTTTCTATCCTTGGTTGAATGAATCTGCAGAATTGGAAGAACCCATGGATGTGGAGGGCTGACTGCACTAATGAAATAAGGAAAGAGCAGCATTATGAGATCCCAGCACAAGTTAGACTGCTCTGGAGGAAGGCAATGCACAAATGTTAATTAACATTATTGTCAATAGTCTAGTTGTTGTATTGTGCTGAGACTTTATGCCTGATATGTTAATAATATCATAAATGAATAAGTAAAATGAGAGACGGAGAAGGCAATGGCAACCCACTCCAGTACTCTTGCTTGGAAAATCCCATGGATGGAGGAGCCTGGTGGGCTGCAGTCCATGGGGTTGCTAAGAGTCAGACATGACTGAGCAACTTCGCTTTTATTTTCACTTTCATGCATTGGAGAAGGAAATGGCAACCCACTACAGTGTTCTTGCCTGGAGAATCCCAGGGACGGGGGAGCCTGATGGGCTGCCGTCTATGGGGTCACACAGAGTCGGACACGACTGAAGCGATTTGGCAGCAGCAGCAGCCAAGTGGGAGAAAGCCATGCATGAACCAATAAAGGCAGCTTAAACATCAAGTAAAATCAAACATTGCCCACTCCCTGTACTTGGTTATGCGAATGATGAGAGAATGTCCTCAGGTAGGAGTCTTCCATCTTCTGAACACTGAAGCAAAATAGTAATATTCATTCAAGGAAAAAAAGTTAATTTATGAATATCATTCAGCCAAAAAGAGGGAGTACTAAAGCCTGCCTACTGCATGCAGCATACGTGACCACTGGAAAGACTGTGCCAAGTCAAAGAAGCCAGAGGCCAAAGGCTAGATGGTAAACTTGAGACTACCACACTAGGGAACACAAGTCAGAAAGCGAAAGACAGGTATCATATGGTATCGCTTACATGTTGCTGTTTCGTCGCTAAGACAGATATCATACGGTATCGCTTAAANGCCAAATTTGCCTGTTACTCCAGGTATCTCTTGACTTCCTACTTTTGCATTCCAGTCCCCTGTGATGAAAAGGACATCTCCTTTTGGTGTTAGTTCTAGAAGGTCATATAGATCTTGGTAGAACCATTCAACTTCAGCTTCTTCGGTTTCAGTGGTTGGGTCATAGACATGGATTATTGTGATATTGAATAGTTTCCCTTGGAAATGAACAGAGATCATTCTGTTGTTTTTTGAGATTGTTTGAGATTGCACCCAAGTACTGAATTTCATTCAGACTCTTTTGTTGATTATGATGGCTACTCCATTTCTTCTAAGAAATTCTTGCCCACAATGGTAGATATAATGGTCATCTGAGGTAAATTCATGCTTTCCTGTCCATTTTAGATCACCGATTCCTAAAATTGCCGATGTTTACTCTTGTCATCTCCTCTTTGACTACTTCCAATTTACCGCGATTCTTGGAACTAACATTCCAGATTCCTCTGCAATATTACAGCATCGGATTTTACTTTCAGCACCAGACATATCCCCAGCTGGGTGTTGAGGCCACTTTGGCCCAGTCTCTCCAGCACTCTTGCCTGGAAAATCCCATGGAGGGAGGAGCCTGGTAGGCTGCAGTCCGTGGGGTTGCAAAGAGTTGCACACGACTGAGCGACCTCACTTTCACTCTNGGCCACTTTGGCCCAGTCTCTCCAGCACTCTTGCCTGGAAAATCCCATGGAGGGAGGAGCCTGGTAGGCTGCAGTCCGTGGGGTTGCAAAGAGTTGCACACGACTGAGCGACCTCACTTTCACTCTTCACTTTCATGCATTGGAGAAGGAAATAGCAGCCCACTCCAGTGTTCTTGCCTGGAGAATCCCAGGGATGGGGGAGCCTTGTAGGCTTCCATCTATAGGGTCGCACAGAGTCGGACACAACTGAAGTGACTTAGCAGCAGCAGCAGCAGCTTCAGTCTTTCTGGAATTATTTCTCTGCTCTTCTCCAGCAGCATGTTGGACATCTTCCAATCTGAGGAGTTCATCTCTCAGTGTCATATCTTTCTGCCTTTTCATACTGTTCATGGATTCTCATGGCAAGAGTGTTGAAGTGGTTTGCCATTCCCTTCTCCAGTGGACCACATTTTTTTCAGAACTCTCCACCATGACCCATTCATCTTGGGTGGCCCTACATGGCATTGCTCTTGGTTTCACTGAGTTAGGCAAGGAGCTTAACTGAGGAGGATGTTGATTTTTCTGCCAGTTGTGTAATAACCATCTTGATAGTTTTTTAATAGGAAAAAGAAGCCTGGTCTCTTTGCTATCTCAGTGTGTAGTGGTTTGCATTATTTTTGTTCAATCTTTTTACACTTACAAAAAAAAAATCTACTTAAACTTCACATTCTTTTTCCTTTGAATGGATCATGCGGGCACCAGGTAGACCTCAAGGGTTTGAGGGTGGATAAGACCAATAACAGGAATTGCTAATGTGGTTTCTATTGAATGTGATGGATTCATTTGGTAAAATCCTTTGATAAATCGAGAGTACTACATTTTTACTCCATTCATCTTTGTCTTTTGGATTCCAGGGTGACACTGCTGACAGTTCCACTTTGAGCTAAATGAGCAGCCTTGCTTGAAGAAACTGGTTTTAAGGGACTCTCACAAGCTCCTGCATTTGCCCCGAAGTCACCCTGAACCTTCTCTGCACAGAAGAGCCCTTGATCTCCCCAGTGAGTCATAGCAATGAGACCCAAGCCTCCTCCCTTTCACACAGTAAGTCAACCTAGATGCAACCAGCATGGTCGTTAATATCTCAGTTGTATTTTTCTTTTACAGTCAAATGGAAAGTTTTAATATATATAATATACATAAAAGAGTTATACTCCACAACTAAGTGGGATTTATTCCAAGAATTCAAGGCTGGTTTAACATGCAAAACTCAAATGTAATACAAACTTTCTAGGTGGCTCAGCAGTAAAGAATCCACCTGCCAATGCAGGACATGTGAGTTATAATGCTTGAGTCAGAAAAATCCCCTAGAGAAGGAAATGGCAACCCACCCCAGGATCCTTGCCTGAAAAAATTTCATGGACAGAGGAAACTGGCAGGCTACAGTCCATGGGGTCGCAGAGAGTTGGATGTGACTGAGTGACTGATCCCACACCCATCTATCTAACCTGTCATCTGTCATTATCTTTCCATTTCTATCCATCTATACCTATCCATCTGGAGAAGGCAATGGCAACTCACTCCAGTACTCTTGCCTGGAAAATCCCATGGATGGAAAAGCCTGGTAGGCTGTAGTCCATGGGGTCACTGAGGGTCAGACACGACTGAGCAACTTCACTCTCACGCTTCACTTTCATGTATTGGAGAAGGAAATGGCAACCCACTCCAGTGTTCTTGCCTGGAGAATCCCAGGGACAGAGGAGCTTAGTGGGCTGCTGTCTATGGGGTCGCACAGAGTCAGACATGACTGAAGAGACTTAGCAGCAGCAGCAGCAGCATACCTATCCGTCTATCTGTCTATCAGTGAGAGGGAGACAGAGAATGGGACTGAGTAAGCAAGAGAGAAAGCTCTTGTGTCACTAGCATGTCACATCCTCGACCCTCTGTGTTGGGGATGCTGCCCAAATACTAGGCAGCACTAGGACAGGCAGAAACGGAATGGACCACACTCGGGTTAAGTAATGAACTCAGCGTGCTGATGACAAAGTCAAGGAATAGGGAACAGATTCTCACTCTGAGCTCTGAGACAGAACCAAGCCTGTGGACACCTTGATTTTGAACCTCCAGCGAAACTGTCAGAGAATAAGCTTCAGTTCTTTTAAGCCACTCCAGTTGTGACAATTTGTCCCCGCAGCCCCAGGAAATGAATACATCAGGTGACAAGTCTCAGCAGAATCCAGAGAACAAATGAATCTGACACTTTGTTCAGAAAGGCTGGGAGTAAGTTTGTCTTGGCCAAGTCTATGAAGAGTGGAAGTCCTGCTCAGCAGTGTGCATCCTCTGTGAGAATAAAGCTTCCCAGACCTATGTTGTTCAGATTTATTCATGACATTGCTCTTCCTGGCTGCACGCATATGCCTCAAAGGAGTTCATCTCCTTCTGCAAAGGTATCCCCTTGGGCTCCCCTGTGAGCCTCTGGATAGAAAGAATAATGTTTTTACGGTCCTTATGGCCTCAGCATCCAGGGCCTTGTCCACCACATACAAGAGCTTAATAAACATCTGCCAAGTGGACCAATGGAATCAATCTGTGATCAAAACAGTCCTCCTTGGAGCATACATGCATTTTGCAATAACACCTGTGTCTCCATTCCAGCTCTTTCCCTAAATACCTCTTCCAGATGGGCCTCTTCGGGGCCAACATGGTGTCTGTGTGTCAGGCCCACGCCCCTGACCTGATCAGGCTTCATCACATGGAGCCCTCAGAGGCTGAGTGGAGGTCGTGAAGCACACCATGCTCTCCTCTTGCATTTTCACATTCAGCACTGTCCTTTCTTTGTTCAAAATCCTACTCCTTCAAATCTCAGCTCAAATGCAGTGACCTCTAGGAACCTTTCTGAATTTCCTAAAGCAGCTTTGACCTTCTTCCTCTACTGCATTATGGAAACCCTTAGCTTTGAAGCCTTTGACTGTGTGGATCACAACAAACTGTGGCAAATTCTTCAACAGATGGGAATACCAGACCACCTGACCTGCCTTCTAAGAAATCTGTATGACGGTCAGGACGCAACAGTTAGAACTGGACATGAAACAACAGACTGGTTCCTAATTGGGAAAGCGGTACATCAAGGCTGTATATTGTCACCCTGATTATTTAACTTATATGCACAGTATATCATGAGAAATGCTGGACTGGATGAACCACAAGCTGGAACTAAGAATGACATGAGAAACATCAATAACCTCAGAGATGCAGATGACACCACCCTTATGGTAAAAAGTGAAGAAGAGCCTCTTGATGAAAGTGAAAGAGGAGAGTGAAAAAGTTGGCTTAAAACTCAACATTCAGAAAACTATGATCATGCCATCCAGTCCCATCACTTCATGGCAAATAGATGGGGAAACAATAGTAATAGACTATTTTGGGGGGCTCCAAAATCACTGCAGATGGTGACTGCAGCCATGAAATTAAAAGATGCCTGCTCCTTGGAAGAAAACCTATGACCAACATAGACACCATATTAAAAAGCAGAGACATTACTTTGCTATGAAAGGTCCATCTAGTCAAAGCTATGGTTTTTCCAGTAGTCATGTATGGATATAAGAGTTGGACCATAAAGAAAACTGAGAGCCAAAGAATTGATGCTTTTGAACTGTGATGTTAGAGAAGACTCTTGAGAGTCCCTTGGACTGCAAGGAGATCCAACCAGTCCATCCTAGAGGAAATCAGTCCTGAATATTCATTGGAAGTACCAGTGCTGAAGCTGAAACTTTGGCCACCTGATGCAAAGAACTGACTCATTTGAAAAGACCCTGATGCTGGGAAAGATTGAAGGTGGGAAGAGAAGGGGATGACAGAGAATGAGATGGTTGGATGGCATCACCGACTAGATGGACATGAATTTGAGTACACTCTGGGAGTTGGTGATGGACAGGGAAGCCTGGCGTGCTACTGTCCGTGGGGTCACAAAGAGTCAGACACGACTGAGCGACTGAACTGACTGACTGACTAGCTTTGAAGCCTAGCTGTGTTCTTTATGCTGGTGGTGGGGAAGGTGAGGATATTGATATGACTGAGCCCATCTGCTAGGTGTCCTTCCCTTCATCATACCAAGTATCCAGTTTTATTGTAATTTCTTGCTTGTCTGCCCACTATGTTAAGAAGCTCCAGAGGACAGAAGACAAGTCTTTTCACCTTGAAATCTGCAAAATCCACCAGCCATGCAGAAGGCATTCAACCAGTAATCCTTAGGGAAAAGTTTGGTTTGCTTGTGCTCTCCGTCAAACCAGGGGTCAGCTAACTATGACAGGCATGCCAAACCCGACTCATGGCCAGATTCTGTATAGTGAGTGAATGAATGGATTGGAGACTGAGTATAGATGGCCTCACAAAGCCTACTGTATTTAGTCTCTGGTCCTTTACAGAAAATGTTTACTGACCTCTACCCTAGGCACACAAATATGGTCTGCCTTGTATAATAATTTTGCTGTGGTTGCAGTTTCTTATCTGATGACCTCCTTTCAGCTTACCCAGAAATTCTCCCAAGGTCTCGGGGACAGATCCAACCCAGACAGCCGTGATGGAGCAAATGCCAACCACCCTCCAAAAGGAAACACTTTCGTGTTTTCAAACTATCTGTCAATACCTCAGATTTTAAACATTTCCCCCTAAACCATTGTAAATGGAGTCTACAATTTCAAAAGCATTATTACTTCAGAGGAAGGCGGACTCACTCCCTTGCTTGTGCAGCCGAGCTACTACAAGATCCTTAGCAGGAAGTTAAGTTTCTCAAAGACAAACCAGTAACTGGGCTGTGCTGGTACAAGTAGCTCTTCCTTATCGACAGAGTATACATTCCAAGACCCCCAGTGGACGCCTGAAACCATGCATATGGACTGAACCCTATTTAAACTTTTTTTCTCTCTACATACATACATATCAAAAAGTTTAATTTATAAATTAGGCTCGGTAAGAAATTAACATCAGTTCAGCTGAGTTGCTCAGTTGTGTCCTACTCTTTGCGACCCCGTGGACTGCAGCACACCCGGGCTCCCTGTCCATCACCAACTCCCAGGCTTACTCAGACTCATGTCCATTGAGTTGGTGATGCCATCCAACCATCTCACTCTCTGTGGTCCCCTTCTCCTCCTGCCTTCAATCTTTCCCAGCATCAAGGTCTTTTCCAGTGAGTCAGTTCTTCACATCAGAAGGCCAAAGTATTGGTTTCAGCTTCAGCATCAGTCCTACTAATGAATAGTCAAGACTGATCTCCTTTAGGATGGACTGGTTGGATCTCCTTGCAGTCCAAGGGACTCTCAAGAGCCTTCTCCAACACCACAGTTCAAAAGCATCAGTTCTTCTGCACTCAGCTTTCTTTATGGTCCAACTCTCATATCCATACATGATTACTAGAAAAATCATAGTTTTGATTAAATGGACCTTTGTTGGCAAAGTAACTGATAATAAATAGAACAATTGCAACAATATACTATAATAAAAGTTATGTGAATGCCGTCTCTCTCTCTTTCTCTCAAATATCTTATTGTACAAACTTAATGCCTTTTACATCCTAAGTGTTTACTGTGCGCTGTGNGTAACTGGTAAATAAATAGAACAATTGCAACAATATACTATAATAAAAGTTATGTGAATGCCGTCTCTCTCTCTTTCTCTCAAATATCTTATTGTACAAACTTAATGCCTTTTACATCCTAAGTGTTTACTGTGCACTGTGGCCATAGTTTTTGCACCTTGAAGTGTAGCAGCAAAATCTGCACAAGTTCTTTTTCCTTCTTCACCATTTCACAGACAAAAGAGTCCTGCTTACCGTAGATCTGAGCAACACCAGCATGTGATTTATTTTCTTTCCTTAAGTTGAGAGCTTTCACCTTTTCACTTAAACAAAGTACTTTAAGGCTTCTCTTTGGTGCTGCTGACTTGAGAGCATCACTCTCTTTGAGCTTTAAGGCCATTATTAAGCAAAATAAGGGTCACTTGAATACAAACCCTGTGCTACCACAACAGTGATCTGATAACCAGGATGGCTAGTAAGTGGCTAAGGAGCAGGGTGCTCTGGACAGAGGGATGATTCGCGTCCCAGATGACACGAATCTGAGCATGGGATGGCGCAGACGGCATGAGATCTCATCATGTTACTCAGAACAACTTAAACCCGAATGAGCTGTTTATTTCTGGAAGTGAAAAAGTCACTCAGTCATGTCCCACTCTTTGCGACCCCACGGACTATACAGTCCATGAAATTCTCCAGGCCAGAATACTAGACTGAGTATCCTTTCCCTTTGCCAGGGGATCTTCCCAACCCATGGATCAAACCCAAGTCTCCCACATGGCAGGTGGATTCTTTACCACCTGAGCCACGAGGGAAATCCTTATTTCTGGAATTTTCCATTTAATATTTTTGAACCCTGGGTGACCACAAGTAATGGAAGCTCCAAAATGCAAGACCATGGATGGTGGGGCTTGGGGGCTTGGATTTGTTGTGTAGGAAACATGTCTGCAGCATGAGGATGGGAACCCAACAGTGTGCAGACAAAGTGAAATCCACCCAAAGTATGGTGAGTTTTGTGTGTGTGTGCGTGAGCACACGGGGGTATTCACACTGCATGTAACAACCTGGCTAGTCTGAACTGTGTTCTAGGGTTGGGCGATTCCATTCTTCTCCGCTGGGGAAAGCCTCGTTTCCATAAGCCCTTCCAACTTGCCTATCTTTGTGTTTGTATTACTTCCTTGTTGTCCGTTTTTATAAGTAAAACTTTTTTCTAATGATGACTGCATCTCCCTAAAAGCTTCTCCCGAGTTCTTTTCAAAGCAGCCGGATCCATCTTAATATTTTCCCGCCGTAATTGCCTCAGGCCAATTTCTTTTAAAGGAATTAAAAATGCAAATCTAATATCCTAATTGCATAATAGGATCATCTTGGCAGCTCGATCAATACTATCTCCCACTGTCAATACTATGGCCAGACTGCGTGGATGTCAGAGCCCACTGGTCTCACTTTATCACTGGCCCCAAGGCCCATCCGCATCATAAGATGTGACATTTTATGGGTGGCCTTCCATCAATCAGCTCTAATATCTGAGCATCACAGAGAGGCAGGTTGTCATCTCAGCATCCACCTTGCCCTGTACCAGACCACACACAGATGAATCCTTTATGGTTCCCAGAACTAAGTTACACAGTAAGAAAGAGACTGGTTGACAGCTACCCACAGGATTGTTTTTCCAGGTCACCATGCAAAGGAATTGGGGCTTCTCCGGGTGGCCCTAGTGGTAAAGAGCCTGTCTGCCAATGAAGGAGATGTAAGAGATGTGAGTTTGATCCCTAGGTTGTGAAGCTTCCCTGGAGGAGAGCAAGGCAACCCACTCCAGGATTCTTGCCTGGAGAAACCCATGGACAGAGGAGTCTGGCAGGCTACAGCCCAGGGTGGGTCACAAAGACTTAGCATGCACATACATTCAGTGAAATTAGATGCAAAGGACCCACCCCCAAAGGACAAGTCACCCCCAAANTGACATCTGCAAGGCAGATAGAGAAACAAGTCCAAGTTTATTTCAGCATTACTTTGCTAGCATGTGAAGTGAGGGCTATTATGGTAGTTTGAAAATTCTTTGGCATTTCCCTTCTTTGGAACTGGAATGAAAACTGACCTTTTCCAGTACTGTAGCCACTGCCACTGCTGAGTTTTCCAAATTTGCAGGCATGTTGAGTGCAGCACTTGAACAGCATCATCTTTTAGGATTTGAAACTGCTCAGCTGGAATTCCATCACCTACATTAGCTTTGTATTAATAATTAATACAAAGTAATTAGCTTTGTATTAGTAATGCTTCCTAAGGCCCACTTAACTTCACACTCCAGGATGTCTGGCTCTAACTGAGTGACTACACCATCATGGTTATCCAGGTCATTAGACCTTTTTTTGTATAGTTCTTCTTGGTATTCTTGGCATCTCTTCTTAATATTTTCTGCCTCTGTTAGGACCTTGCCGCTTCTGTCCTTTATTGCGTCCATCTTTGCATGAAATGTTCCTTTGGTATCTCCAGGTTTCTTGAAGCGATCTCTAGTCTTTCCCATTCTATTGTTTTCCTCTGTTACTTTCCTTGTTCACTTTCTCCCTTGCTATCAGTTGGATCTATCTTTCCCTTTCTCTTTTGCCTTTCACTTCTCTTCTTTTCTCAGCTATTTGTAAGACTTTATCAGACTACCTCTTTGCCTTTTTGCATTTCTTTTTCTTGAGGATGGTTTTGATCACCACCTCCTGTACAATGGTACAAACCTCCATCCTTAGTTCTTCAGGCCTTCTGTCTACGAGATTTAATCCACTAAATCTATCTGTCACCTCCTCTGTGTAATCATAAGGGATTGATTTAGGTCATACCTGAATNTAATGGTACAAACCTCCATCCTTAGTCTTCAGGCCTTCTGTCTACGAGATTTAATCCACTAAATCTATCTGTCACCTCCTCTGTGTAATCATAAGGGATTTGATTTAGGTCATACCTGAATGATCTACTTTCTTCAATTCAATTCTGAATTTTGCAATGAGGACCTCATGATCTGAGCCACAGTCAGCTCCAGGTCTTGTTTTATGGTTTTGTTTTACTGTATAGAGTTTCTCCACCTTCACCTGCAAATATAATCAACCTGATTTTAGTATCGATCATCTGGTGATATCCACGTGCAGAGTTGTCTCCTGCATTCTTGGAAGAGGATGTTTGCTATGACCAGTGTTCTCTTGGCAAAATTCTGTTAGCCTTTGCTCTGCTTCATTTTTGTACTCCAAGGCCAAGCTTGCCTGTTACTCCAGATATCTCTTGACTTCCTACTTTTGCATTCCAGTCCCCTATGATGAAAAGGACATATTTTTAGAATGTCCAACTAGAACATTCTAGCTCTAGAATGTCTTATTGGTCTTCATAGAACTATTCAGCTTCAGCTTCTTTGGCATTAGTGGTTGAGGTATAAACCTGAATTACTGTGATGTTGAATGGTTTGCCTTGGAAATGAAGGCAAACCTTCATTTCTTCATTCTGCTGTTATTGAGATTGCACCCAAGTACTGCATTTCAGATTCTTTTGTTGACTTTGAGTAGGGAGTATCCCTTTCTTCTAAGGGATTCTTGCCTACAGTAGTAGATATAAAGGTTATCTGAATTAAATTTGCCCATTCCCATCCATTTTAGTTCACTGTTTCCTAAAATGTCAGTGTTCACTCTTGCCATCTCCTGCTTGACCACATCCAATTTACCTTGATCCATAGACCTAACATTCTAAGTCCCTATGCAATATTGTCCTTTACAACATCAGACTTTACTTTCACGGCCAAACACATCCACAGCTGAGCATCATTTCTACTTTGGCCCGGCCTCTTTTTTCTCTCTGGAATTATTTCTCCACTCTTCTACAGTAGTATTTTGGACACCTACTAGCCTGGGGAGCTCAGCTTCCAGTGTCATATCTTTTTACCTTTTCATACGGTTCATGGGGTTCTCAAGGCAAGAATACTGGGGTTTTGTTTGTTTCTTTCTTTCTTTGTTTTGCCATTCCCTTCTCCAGTGGACTACGTTTTGTCAGAACTCTCCACCATGACCCATCCACCTTGCATGGCCCTGGAGAGCATGGCTCATAACTTCTTTGCCATCTGAGCCACCAGGGAAGCTGCAAGTAAATGTATAAATAAAGCAAAAACTCCCAATACTGTAGCCAGTTTATTAAGGAGTCTCAGAACATCAGGTCACAAACACAAAATGGTTTCATCTCTTCCAATCATTGACCCTTTCACTTTTCCCCTGTTGAATCTTCCTTTTGGCACACCTTCATGGTACCCTGGGCAGACTCCATACCTTTCCAGTCCCTGGTGTGCTCCAGAGCTTCAGTCTCAATCTTGATGTAAACCCCGTGCCTTCTTTACCTCTATGCAGACTTGAGCTGGAACTCTAAATCCCGAAGGGTGGGGAGATCTGCATCCACAAGGCTCACCCACTCCTGCCAGAGCTGTCAGCTGATTACTCATTCACTTGACTCAGTTGACATGTCTCATTTGTCAACTGAGTCAGCTGACATGTCGACTCACCTATGTGGCCACTGATGACATCCTATCTTGGGTGGTTCTTGTAGCTCTATTGGATACCTGGCTTATCATTCTTCTGAGTGGCAGTACCCGAGTGCTGGCTCTCTTGTGGGCCACATGTCTGAGCTTTGAGGGCTTTGTAAACTCCCTTCTCCACCCCTCCCTATTGCATTGCACTGATATTTTGAACCCGGTCCTGGATTGACCCTTTTGCACCCCTTCTTCATGTTCCTTATACCAGAAAAGTAAAGTCGCCCAGTCGTGTCCGACTCTTTGCGACCTCATGGACTGTAGCCTTCCAGGCTCCTCTGTCTGTGGGATTTTCCAGGCAACAGTGCTGGAATGGATTGCATTTCCTTCTCCAGAGGATCTTCCTGACCCAGGGATCCAACCCTGGTCGCCCACATTGTAGATAGATGCTTTACTGTCTGAGCCACCAGAGATACCAGAGGAAAATCTCAAAACCTCTTACTGCTGGAAATCCTATACTTGATGGAGACCCCGCTTAATGAGTACCAACAAGATGGCTCAAGCTCAGCTTCCTTTCTAGGATGTCCATCGACCAACAAGAAAGTCATGCTGAGCCGGGATGGGAGAGAGATTTGGTGGCGAATGGATCCATGTATCTGTATGGCTGAGTCCCTTCACTGTTCATCTAAAATTATCACAACATTGTTAATCAGCTATACTCCAATACAAAATGTTTTTGGCATTAAAGAAAATAAAAATTAAATTAAAAAAAAGAAACTCAGGCTGCTCCACATCCAACCTCTGCCTCCCCTCCCGTGTCTCTCAGAGGCAAATCAGTAAGTTCAATTATTCTTAAGCCAACATCCAGCCAGGGAAAGCAAGTCTCCCTTTGTCTGGGGCATCTCCAATCTTTGAGTATTTCCCTGGCTCATCTCACTTGTCTTAATGGTGAGAGGTTCTATCTCTGACTCTTATGTCTTCCTTCTTCCCTCCCCAGGTTTGTTAGAAACACTGAGCAGAGGTGCTGGGTATTGGCTGGTGACGGGCTGGGTGGCCAACAGAGGAGCCCCACTGTACCTCTCAGCGTTTGTTTCCAGGGCTTCTGTAGCAGATTACCAAAAATGGGAGGGGCTTAAACAACAGAAATGTGTTCTCTTGTGGTTCTGGATGCTGGAAGTCCAAAATTGAGATGCTGGGACAGCCACAGCCCTGTGGAGGCTCTAGAAAAGAACCCTTCGCTTCTGGCAGCTTCTGGTGGCTTCAGACATTCCTTGGCTTATGGCAGCATCACTCCATTCTCTGCCTCTATCTTCACACAGCTTTTTTCCCTCAGGCTCTGTGGAGGTCACTTCTCTTCTTATACTGAAAGTGAAAGTTGCTCAGTCGTGTCCAACTCTTTGGGGCCCCACGGACTAGTTCATGGAGTTCTCCAGGCCAGAATATTGGAGTGGGTAGTCATTCCCTTCTCCAGGGGATCCTCCTAACCCAGGTCTCCCACATTACAGGCAGATTCTATACCAGCAGCCATCAGAGAAGCCCTTCTCTTCTTATAAGGACCCCAGTAACTGAATTTAGGGACCACCCTACACCAGTATCGCCTCTTCTTGACTAATTATATCTGCAAAGAACCCATATCCAAATAAGGTCACACTTGAAGTTTCCAGGTGGTCATGAATTTTCGCAAAACACTATTCAACCCAGTACAGTCTTGTTACTGGGCTTCCCAGGTGACATAGTGGTAAAGAATGTACTTGCCAATGTAGCAGATTCAGCAGACTTGGGTTTGATCCTCTGGGTAGGGAAGATTCACTCTAGTATTCTTGCTCAGAAAATGCCATGGACAGAGGAGCCTGGTGGACTACAGTCCACGGGGTCACAAAGAGTCAGACAGGAAGACAGACAGGACAGAGTGACTGAGAATGCACACATACACACACAATCTTGTTACAGAAAA
>SJYW01008766.1:1097169-1116564 GCA_006410735.1 Raphicerus campestris
CTTTTGAACTGTCAGGGAGCTGTTTTATGTCCTTATTCTCAGTTGATTCTTTGACCCACTCCTGCATTCCTCAACTGACACTGATCTAGTCTGACATCTGCAAGGCAGATAGAGAAACAAGTCCAAGTTTATTTCAGCATTACTTTGCTAGCATGTGAAGTGAGGGCTATTATGGTAGTTTGAAAATTCTTTGGCATTTCCCTTCTTTGGAACTGGAATGAAAACTGACCTTTTCCAGTATTGTAGCCACTGCCACTGCTGAGTTTTCCAAATTTGCAGGCATGTTGAGTGCAGCACTTGAACAGCATCACCTTTTAGGATTTGAAACTGCTCAGCTGGAATTCCATCACCTACATTAGCTTTGTATTAATAATTAATACAAAGTAATTAGCTTTGTATTAGTAATGCTTCCTAAGGCCCACTTAACTTCACACTCCAGGATGTCTGGCTCTAACTGAGTGACTACACCATCATGGTTATCCAGGTCATTAGACCTTTTTTTGTATAGTTCTTCTTGGTATTCTTGGCATCTCTTCTTAATATTTTCTGCCTCTGTTAGGACCTTGCCGCTTCTGTCCTTTATTGCGTCCATCTTTGCATGAAATGTTCCTTTGGTATCTCCAGGTTTCTTGAAGCGATCTCTAGTCTTTCCCATTCTATTGTTTTCCTCTGTTACTTTCCTTGTTCACTTTCTCCCTTGCTATCAGTTGGATCTATCTTTCCCTTTCTCTTTTGCCTTTCACTTCTCTTCTTTTCTCAGCTATTTGTAAGACTTTATCAGACTACCTCTTTGCCTTTTTGCATTTCTTTTTCTTGAGGATGGTTTTGATCACCACCTCCTGTACAATGGTACAAACCTCCATCCTTAGTTCTTCAGGCCTTCTGTCTACGAGATTTAATCCACTAAATCTATCTGTCACCTCCTCTGTGTAATCATAAGGGATTGATTTAGGTCATACCTGAATGATCTACTTTCTTCAATTCAATTCTGAATTTTGCAATGAGGACCTCATGATCTGAGCCACAGTCAGCTCCAGGTCTTGTTTTATGGATTTGTTTTACTGTATAGAGTTTCTCCACCTTCACCTGCAAATATAATCAACCTGATTTTAGTATCGATCATCTGGTGATATCCACGTGCAGAGTTGTCTCCTGCATTCTTGGAAGAGGATGTTTGCTATGACCAGTGTTCTTCTGGCAAAATTCTCTTAGCCTTTGCTCTGCTTCATTTTGTACTCCAAGGCCAAGCTTGCCTGTTACTCCAGATATCTCTTGACTTCCTACTTTTGCAGTCCAGTCCCCTATGATGAAAAGGACATATTTTTAGAATGTCCAACTAGAACATTCTAGTTCTAGAATGTCTTATTGGTCTTCATAGAACTATTCAGCTTCAGCTTCTTTGGCATTAGTGGTTGAGGTATAAACCTGAATTACTGTGATGTTGAATGGTTTGCCTTGGAAATGAAGGCAAACCTTCATTTCTTCATTCTGCTGTTATTGAGATTGCACCCAAGTACTGCATTTCAGATTCTTTTGTTGACTTTGAGTAGGGAGTATCCCTTTCTTCTAAGGGATTCTTGCCTACAGTAGTAGATATAAAGGTTATCTGAATTAAATTTGCCCATTTGCATCCATTTTAGTTCACTGTTTCCTAAAATGTCAGTGTTCACTCTTGCCATCTCCTGCTTGACCACATCCAATTTACCTTGATCCATAGACCTAACATTCTAGGTCCCTATGCAATATTGTCCTTTACAACATCAGACTTTACTTTCACGGCTAAACACATCCACAGCTGAGCATCATTTCTACTTTGGCCCGGCCTCTTCTTTCTCTCTGGAATTATTTCTCCACTCTTCTACAGTAGTATTTTGGATACCTACTAGCCTGGGGAGCTCAGCTTCCAGTGTCATATCTTTTTACCTTTTCATACAGTTCATGGGGTTCTCAAGGCAAGAATACTGGGGTTTTGTTTTCTTTCTTTGTTTTGCCATTCCCTTCTCCAGTGGACTACGTTTTGTCAGAACTCTCCACCATGACCCATCCATCTTGCATGGCCCTGTAGAGCATGGCTCATAACTTCTTTGCCATCTGAGCCACCAGGGAAGCTGCAAGTAAATGTATAAATAAAGCAAAAACTCTCAATACTGTAGCCAGTTTATTAAGGAGTCTCAGAACATCAGGTCACAAACACAAAATGGTTTCATCTCTTCCAATCATTGACCCTTTCACTTTTCCCCTGTTGAATCTTCCTTTTGGCACACCTTCATGGTACCCTGGGCAGACTCCATATCTTTCCAATCCCTGGTGTGCTCCAGAGCTTCAGTCTCAATCTTGATGTAAACCCCGTGCCTTCTTTACCTCTATGCAGACTTGAGCTGGAACTCTAAATCCTGAAGGGTGGGGAGATCTGCATCCACAAGGCTCACCCACTCCTGCCAGAGCTGTCAGCTGATTACTCACTCAGTTGACTCAGTTGACATGTCTCATTTGTCAACTGAGTCAGCTGACATGTCGACTCACCTATGTGGCCACTGATGACATCCTATCTTGGGTGATTCTTGTAGCTCTATTGGATACCTGGCTTATCATTCTTCTGAGTGGCAGTACCCGAGTGCTGACTCTCTTGTGGGCCACATGTCTGAGCCTNATTCTTGTAGCTCTATTGGATACCTGGCTTATCATTCTTCTGAGTGGCAGTACCCGAGTGCTGACTCTCTTGTGGGCCACATGTCTGAGCCTTGAGGGCTTTGTAAACTCCCTTCTCCACCCCTTCCTATTGCATTGCACTGATATTTTGAACCTGGTCCTGGATTGACCCTTTTGCACCCCTTCTTCATGTTCCTTATACCAGAAAAGTAAAGTTGCCCAGTCATGTCCAACTCTTTGCGACCCCATGGACTGTAGCCTTCCAGGCTCCTCTGTCTGTGGGATTTTCCAGGCAAGAGCGCTGGAGTGGATTGTATTTCCTTCTTCAGAGGATCTTCCTGACCCAGGGATCCAACCCTGGTCGCCCACATTGTAGATAGATGCTTTACTGTCTGAGCCACCAGAGATACCAGAGGAAAATCTCAAAACCTCTTACTGCTGGAAATCCTATACTTGATTGAGACCCCACTTAACAAGTACCAACAAGATGGCTCAAGCTCAGCTTNCAATAGGATAAACTTTGAACCATCCAACTTCATATATCAAGCCAAAGGGAGTATCTTGAAGAATGAAAATGTAAGTCAGGAGAACTCTACTCATTCATTTTCTCATTAAAGAATGTTTAAAACTTAGTTTATATCCTTCCCCCCCAAAAAATAGTGATAAATACTTTCTTATATTTACCACTAACTTTTAAAGTTAATTATTCTAAATAAATAAATGTATCATCTTCAAAATTAAAAACAAAAATTGCATTTAGTAATTTTTGATGGCCTGTGGAAATGTTACTGAGGTTTGATTTCACTTCAATTAGATAGTTTCTTACAATGACATATTTTAATAAATATTAAAATGTGATTCTTCCTTTTTAATAATTAGACATGACCACAGACTCTGAGCAGGGTTCTGTTCCAGCTCTTTTTCTGTCTGGATTAACCTGGTGAAATAACTGCCTCTGTAAGCCTCTGTATTTTCATCTGGAAAATGGGTTTAATGTTGTAACCTACCTCAAAGTGTTATGATGGGAGTGAATGAGTCAATGCATGTAAAGCTCACAGAACAAAGTCTGAAACGCAGCCATCATTACCTGAGTTCTGCTGTTGTAATTTCTTAGGAGGCCTTGTCCTCCTGGTCTTTTCTCTCTACACTCTAAGTTTCCAAAATACAGGGAAAAAAATACCAGCTGTTATCTCTCCCCAAGCCCTCAGCACGGTGCTCAGCAGAAGCTGGCTGCTTCCAGCGCTGTGGTTGGAGCTGTGGAATCATTTACTTTCTTGTGGCATTTTGATACAGTTCAGAACTATTGATCTTGGTTTCTGGGAACAATATGGTCACACAGCGGATACTTTCAGACCAAATTTTGTTTTCTCCTAGAAAGATGAAGAGTCACAGCCTCCCAGCCTTGACACAGGGAACCTTCAGTTGAGAGTCAGGATCCCCCAACTCTCCTCCTATTTCTGCCACCTGCTATCTAAATTATTCCTTTTTATGTATTTATTTTTGACTGCTCAATTGAAAGATGATTTTATTATATATATATATATACATATACATATATTTTAAACTTTTTATTTTGTATTGGGGTATAGCAGATTAACAGTTCTGTAATAGTTTTAGGTGAACAGCGAAGGGATGCAGTCATATATATGCAGGGCTTCCCTGGTGGCTCAGCTGGCAAAGAATCCGCCTGCAATGCAGGAGACCCAGGTTTGATCCCTGG
The DNA here is from genome assembly GCA_006410735.1 of Raphicerus campestris. Lineage (NCBI taxonomy): Eukaryota > Metazoa > Chordata > Mammalia > Artiodactyla > Bovidae > Raphicerus > Raphicerus campestris. The sequence goes on from SJYW01008766.1 coordinate 1,101,539, forward strand.
GTGAAGAAGATCACTTACAGAAGGGAACAGCTACCCACTCCAGTATTCTTGCCTGAAAAATCCCATGGACAGAGAAGCCTCACAGGCCACAGTCCACGGGGTCACAAAGAGTCAGAAAAAGTTAGCAACTAACACTTCGGAGTGCCATACCAGACTAACATACACCAGATGGCTTAAATGACAGCCATACATATGCATGTATCCATTCTAAGGAATCCTTTTTTTTCAGATCGCTTCTTCCCACACAGAAGTTCTCCTATCTAGACAGAAAAGTTCTTCCTGTGAGATTATATGATTAATAACAGCCCCAGTAAGAGCGACCTCACCTCTATCACAGTCCAGGCATGAGTGCTTTAGAATTACCAACTCCTTCAGTGCTCTAGATATGGTTCCCACATCAGGAATATATATAGTTTCCACTCTCATTATCCCCATTCTACAACTGGGCAAACTGAGGCCCGGAGCCCACTGCTGGCACCTTGTAAGTCCAGAGTCTGACTCCTGAGCCTGACTTCTTAGCCGCTAGCCAGTAGTGCCACCTCCAAGTCCATGAGCGTGTGCAGGACAATCAAATCCCTAAGGCACTTCGCGCAAAGCTCAGCTCACGTCGGACCCCGCCTCTGTGACGTCACTAAGAGTCCCTCAGCTCAGTCCTTCAAGAAGCAACACCATTTGCTCTCTTGAAACTTTCCTGAGTCTTGGTGCCAACAGCCATCACTCTTACTAAGACACACATTTTAACCCTGAGACTGGCATGGCCATCACGGTGTCCTGAGTTGGTGGCCGTCTCCTATATGAATTGTCCCACCTCCCCAGGCACTCGATTACCCTCCCATGTGAGAGACTGTGTCTTCCTCTATCAGCATCTCCCTGCTGGAGCTCATAGCAGGCTCAGTAAATACTGTCACAAGTCAGAGCCTCGCCCACGTGTGGCGCATGGCCTGCTGTCATCTCTTGATTTAGCTGAGAGAAGGTGGGCGGTGGGGGCGGGAGAAAGCTGCGGCTCCTGAATTCACCACGTGGGAATAGGATGGAGGAGCAGAGTGAGCCAAGACCAGCACTGGGAGAGGACCCCAGTTATTCAGGAAAGAGGAGGAGCTAAGACAAACCAGGCCAATTTCTGTAACAGGATGTAAGAATGTAGCACCAGATGGATACTGAATTGCTACAGGGACCTCCTGAATGTAGGAACACCCAGTCTCACAAAAGTCACCTAGGAGCAGCAACGCATCACTCACGAAGCCTTTTCCACCTTTACCTTTGGGAAATATTAACAGCCCTGGCTGGCCCTTGTTCTGCTGACCCTGGACACAGAACCTGTCCCCAGGAAAGGCAGACTCAGAGCCCAGGATTGAAATTCCATCAGGCCTTTGGGTCAATGGAAATCCTTTAAGCTATGACAATAACTCAGGCCCACTCTTTCCTTCATTTAATTCCAGAGGCTTGGAGGGAGTTTTATCCATGGGGGCAGAATTCCATTTCATTTCTAACCCCACACAACGTGACTGTGGAGACTAAAAGCTCACCAGCAGGATCAAGGGTTTACAATGCACAGGCCATTTACTGTGGTGGCTGTAGCAACTAAGGTTGTGTACTAGCCCCGATGGCTCTCAACCCCACGGCCTGGGAGTAAAGTTCATTTTAGGATGTATACCAAGCATGTACACACGAAGAGAGGGTTAGATCTTTCTGTATGTCTGGTTTGAAGCTCTGTGCACTAGAGTATTAATATCAGAAGATTATCTGAAAGTCTAAGGACATGTCTCTACATCAGTGCTATCTGGAAGTGGCCTCTAGATCCACACAAAACAAAGCTCTTAAGAAGAAAGAGAGACGAGGAGACGCTAAGATAGAAGCTATGGAAGCCTAGTGGTTCAGGAAGAAAAACCCAGCTGCAAAGACAGAGTTGGAAAGTGGGATATTGCTCCTCACAGGGCCCCAGAAACCCCAGCAAGAAAGGCAGGCTCAATGCCAGGTTCCAAAACAGCGACAGGGAATGTGTGTCCAACTCTCAAGCATTTGGTGGTGTACCTGCACCCCGTGTGTTGACCAGATGATGTCCACTGAAGCCAACTCTGCGTGATGAAAGGCCACCTAGTTGAGCCCCCGTCTACAACTCACATATGGAACCTCACACACACACTAGCAGATGCTACAGATGCCCATCCATATCCCTGTGGCCCTTCCTTTCCAGTGCACTCTGACCCAACATCCAACCTCCAACACCTGCCTGAGGCTTTCTCTGGCTCCTAGAACCTGATCTGCTCATAGACACTGCGGACTGGAATTGACTAATGCTACTGGGAGCAGCCAGTGACTGATGGAAGCTAGTGGCTACACACACCCCAAGGTGGGAAAATTCTGTAGTTCAAGTTCAACATCATTTCCCATAGTCCCCCAGGAGCATTAATTTCTAATTTCCCGTGAAAATAACTTGCTGAGCTTGAATCTTCATTTCAGAATCTGCTTCTAGGGAAAGTCAAGTTTGGATATATATTACACAGACACACACACACACACACACACACACACACACACACAGTTATTCATAGGTTTAAACTCCTCAACACTCTTTGGTTACATTATCTTATTTGATCTTCACACCAATTTGATTACAGTTTTTATCATTTCACTTTAGAAATGAAAAAACTGAGTCTCAGAGAGCTAACAGATCCCCAGAGTCACACAGTGTACTCAAAACCAACCACTCTGAGGTGCTTCCTTCAGCATTTCCACTGTGGCAATGCTGCTTCAGTGGAAGGGGAAACCACAGACACACCTTCAAAGGGCTCGTTGATAGTCCTCCTGTCTCCTGGTGAAAACCTTAGTGATGAACCTGCCCTTACATGTCCTCCACCATTTACTGGCATACCCCGCGAACAATAGCTGCTGTTGTTAAGTCACTAAATTGTGTCCGACTCTTTGAGACCCCCCATAGACTGTAGCCCACCAGGCTCCTCTGTCCGTGGGATTTCCCAAGCAAGAATATTGGAGTCTGTTGCCATTTCCTTCTCTAGAGTATCTTCCCAACCCAGGGATCAAACCCTTGCCTTCTGCATTGGCAGGCAGCTTCTTTACCACTGAGTCACCAGGGAAGCCACAAATAATAGTAGATGCTTAATAAATACCTTGTGGATGGATGGATGGATGTGTAGTGTAGATGGATAGATGGGTGGATGGGTAAATATATAGCCATTATCAGTCCTCAATGAATTTCTATGTCTATTGACCCTGAGCAAGGACAAGGGTGGAGTTACAACTTATTACATATGATTTGCATATAACCTATTGCCTATTTTATGTCCCAGGACCAACAACATCTGAGAGGGTTCATGTGAGAATGTTATCTATTAGAGTTGTCAGAGAAGAAAAAGTCTGAGGAAAACAAGTTTCAAAAAGTAACCAGTGGCTGAATTAAAATCCAGTAGCGATTTCCATGCCTAAGTAAGAATAGAAACCATCTGGGAAGCTGGTAAGAAATACTGATTTAATTTAATAAGAACCCAGGGATCATGTAATATCCTCAGATAGTTCTAAAGACATCACAAAGGTTGTGATGCTCTGAATAGGGATGGAGGGATCTCCTTCACAGAGACCTTTTCTTCTCTCCTTTAGTTTATTGTCAGTATTCACCTTATTGGGTCAACATCACAAATACACGTGAAGCTTCAAGAGGAAGTCACTAGTGGGATATGTATATCACTCCCATGCTGGGTACTCACTCAGCGTGTCAGGGAAAACACAGAACCAAAGCCTTAGGGGTAGACTTTTCTGGGTAGGCCAGAATACTCAACCCCCAACCCAGTGCATCAATTCCATTGGTTGCTGCAGAAAGAAAGCTGTCTCACTTTGCTTAAACAGTTTCTTTTTTAAAAAGTCTTTGCTGAATTTGTTACACTGTTGCTTCTGGGTTGGTTGGTTTGTTTTAATGTTTTGGGGTTTTGGCTATGGGCTATGTGGGATCTTCACTCCTCAACCAGGGATGGAACCTGTACTCCCTGCTCTGGAAGGTGAAGTCCCAACCACTGGGTCACCAGGGAAGTTTCTATTTGAACAAATTCTGTAATAGGAGGTTCTCTGCCTCCTGAAACTGTCCACTCATTGCTGAACAATTTGGCTATACAGCTCTTAGTGATTCTAGTTCTCTTTACTGAGACCACAGAGATGAGGTCATATCTGCCTGCACCATGATAGCTCATGGAATATTTAGGGACAGATGGCATCTCTACCATAAGTACCCCCTTTATTCCTTTTAGAATCCATGCGATAGGGATTGATAGCTATTAACATCTAGGTGGTGCCCTCCAGACATACCTTTGGATTCAGCCTCCCAGGTGTGGTCAGATAAGAACAAGCAGGGAGTCTTACACACCATCACATCCTTTTATGGATACTCTACCTCCATTATTGCCTTCTAAAATCCCATTATCTGATCTAGGAGCCGCATCCTTTTGAGCCAAAATTCAATTAAAACCCCAAAGTCTCTTCCATGGAAACCTCTCCTTGTGTGGTCCTTGATTCAGTTATCAGCACTCCTTGAGCAAAGCCATTCAGCCATATTGTGACTCATGTAACAGTTCGGCCTGCATTTTGGCATCTCAAAATATGTTCCACACAGGAAGACTCTCATTGCTTTTCAGCCTTCCTGTGTTCTCTAGATATGCGTAGAACTGTCAAAAAATCAGCTGTCCCACCCCTTCCCCCTGGAGATGCATCATCGTGACATTGGAGGAGACTGTTGATCTGGAATCTGATCATATCAGCAGAAAGACATGATGGATAACACTTCATTTCTTATGACAATAAGAGTGAAATGAAGGGCTCTTGTCATGAAAAGTTACTTCCTTCCATGCCAACACTGGAGAATTGTGTAACCAGCATACTTTCAGAGTATCCAGTGAATGAGGGAACTTTATTCCTGTCTGAGACACTGATGGCTTAATAAATGTTTGATCCATTTACATTTATTTTGATCTATTGTAACGATCACTTCCCTTACAATTTTTTCCTCCCTACCTTTGGCTCTGTTTTTCTTTCTTTTTTAATCCCTTTTTATTCCTATTATTTTGAAGTTATATATTTACATTTCTATATTTTTATTATTATAGTATAAGCATACCCTACTATTTCTTTCAGATTTTGATGCTAAGCAGTATCTCTACTCTCCCACCAGAAAAGAATCTTTAATTCCACCCCCAAATACTACCTTTCTATATCATCCATGATACTGATGTCTAGAATTTTCATTCCTTCTCATTTCAAATAAATATCCCCTCAAATATTATTATTACTATTCTTATAGTAGATCTTCAACATGCTTTTACCATGTTTTGTAACTTTTTTCATTTTGATGCCCACTGATTCCTTATAGCTTGCACTTTCTTCTTTCAATATTGCATTATTTTATTTGATCTTTCAGGTAGTAAGTCTCTTAGTCTTGTGTGTCTGAAAAAATCTTTATTTTCCCTTTACTTATAGCAGGGAGTGAACCAATTATATTCAGAGAATTCTGAGGTGAATAAAAAGAGGAAAAATGATTATAAGGACTCTTACCAGCAGCCCTACCAGCATTCCAGGCTCATAGCTGCTGGGAAAAGCTGCTTCCCTCTGGAATGATCCTTTAGCTGAGTATAGATATGAGGTTGATAGTTACTTTCTCTTACCACTTAGAAGATAGTATTTGATCATCTTCTGACATCTGCTGTTGCCAATCAGAAGTCTGCTATCAGTCTAATTGCTGTTCCTTTTCAAATACGTGTTTTAAATGTTTTTACATCATCTTGCATATTCTGTGGTTTTGTTGCAATATGTAAGGTGTGGATTAGTGTTATTCACCCTCTTCAAGATTCAGGATTCTATTGCAAACTGTTTTAACAATTTTTCATTATGGAAAATACTCCTCCAATATGTCTTTGGCTATTATTTCTCCTTCATTCTTCTCTAATTTCTTTCTGAAACTCCTATTTGTTGTATTTTGGAGCTTCTTGTTCTGTGTTCATTGTCTCAATTTCTGTTTCATATTTATACCATCTCCTTTTTCTCTTTGAGCTGTATTTTGAGTGTTTTGTTTTTCAACTTTATCTTCAAAATTATTTCCTCTTCACTTGCATTAGCAATCTTTCTTTCTCAATCCACCTTCTTTTCATCTTACATTACAAAATCTATTTCTCACTTTTCCCCCTGATCATCTAAATAATGTCTGCTTTCAAATTCCTTGGACATTACTCTTATCTGCAGTTCTTAGTGACTTTTCCCATTTGTTGCATCTGTTGACCTTCTTTTGAGGGGTAGATGTTATTGTGTATTTTTTAATTTTTTAGTTACTTGAGGAAAATGAGAACACACAAGCTTGCCTGGTGTGTGAAATGCAAGCAAGCTTTTTTTGCCCTTGTAAGAATTCCCACGGGGTGGCCTGGGTTTTGGAGGTCACCTTAGGAAGACAGTCGAACTTTGGCTCCTGCAGACTCTGTGGAGCTCCAGGCTGGTTTTCATGTTCACTTTTTGCTAGACTCATTTTCAGCGGGATTTTTCTGGTCAGTGGGATTTTTCTGGTCAGTGGGATTTCTCTGGTCAGTGGGATTTCTCTGGTTTGAGCTCTGGCTGTGTATATTTAGTCTCACATTAACACTGTACAAGCTTGTGCTTTCTGATTTCCCACACGTGCCTCTTGCTACCCAAGGTCCAGAGAACAAAGCCCACATCTGGGGCTGGTGAGTAGCACCTTAATCCGTATTTCATTGACAGACAGTCCTTAATGCTGGGAGTTCAGTCTCACCTCCTGCACGAGGATCTTGATGCTTGAACTCAGTGCCCGTGCAGTTACAACCCACACTCCCGGGAGACACTCCATCCAGAGTCCCCCATGCCTCCTTCTCCTCCAGCTCTGTCTCCTTGTTCCTGACGTCTGGAGAGCTCCCTTTTCAGCTTTTGGTCTCACCTGAGGATTGTGTTTCATTATTTTTGGACTGGAAGGGGGACTTTCTCAATTATGTGTCAACCATCTTGATCAGACATTTAAAGGAACTTTGAAACATTAACGGGTTTAGTTCAAGGGCAATGCTTTCCCTGTAGTCTTTAAGTGGATGTCTTTATAGCCACCCACCTGTGCATCTGAGTTCTGAAAGAGCAAACAAGTACCTTTACCACAAAACACACACACACACACACACACACACACACACACCACTCACATTCACAGAAGCAAAAGCATAACCTCACAGGACCTGCTCTGAAAGGGAAAGCACCACGTGAATAAACAAGTTCTGATATGTTCAGGGAACACTAATCTTGGTGTCTTCTGTGTTCTCATCAAATAGATGAAGTTAAGAAACAAATGGAAAGTTTCTACCTCTGTGTTCCTGGCATGAAAGTGAAAGGACTTACCTGATAAGAAGCATCACTTATCTTGGAAATATAATTTTGAGAATAAAGTTCTTTGCAACGCCTCATCCTCACCTGGTCAGAAACTCTGAGCAGTTGCGTGAGTATGCAAAGCTGAATGGGCCTGAAGTTCAGTCGTTCAATAAGTTACAATAGAAATGTTAACTGCAGTATTGATTTTTTATTATGTTTGTATTGCCTGTTTAATTTTATTTTGCTTGCAGGAAATTTTTTAATCAAAAATTCAGTTATGGAAATGCCCCCCCCATCAGCCAAGTGATACTAGCAATGCTGGAGGAAACACAGACATTAAATCCCTCCTGGCTTTTCCCTCTTCCCCCTTTGCCCACCCTCAGCTCAAAACTAAAAGCTCCTCCATTTCCAACTGAGAGTAAATGCATGTGACCTTCAGTTCCACAGAGGTTAACCTACTCTGATTAACTTTTCCATGTTATTCCATTAAATAAAAACAGTTTTGACACCCAGAGACTAAAGCATCCTAGAGATAATACAATAACCCTATGCAATCATTTCAAATTGGATTGTAATAATTCATTTAGGTGACCATACATATTTGTTATATGTAATATGAAACATCGCAAAATGAAATCAATAAGATGTGTATAAGAGACAGCTCTAGATATGCATAGAACTGTCAAAAAATCAGCTGTCCCACCCCTTCCCCCTGGAGATGCATCATCGTGACATTGGAGGAGACTGTTGATCTGGAATCTGATCATATCAGCAGAAAGACATGATGGATAACACTTCATTTCTTATGACAATAAGAGTGAAATGAAGGGCTCTTGTCATGAAAAGTTACTTCCTTCCATGCCAACACTGGAGAATTGTGTAACCAGCANAGGGTATCCTGAGCGTTACAAATGAAGATAGCATTTCTTAAAGAAGCGATGGCTGGTCATTTAGAAAATTATATCATAAATTTTATGTCATTTCTTGGTCTTTCAAGATCTCTGCAAGCAACATAGTCTTATAATTTAAGTAAAAATTCTGGCTGAGTGATTGCATTCAACTATTTGCAAATGAACTTTTACCCGAACTTTCATTTCAAAATTACAGAGTTCAAAACAATTTAGCTTTGGTAAGTCTGAGGATGTTACCGCAGAAGAATTTAAAATACTTTTCAGGGTATTTCTTTCCTTCTAACATAAAAACTGAAGCTATCAATGGAGAAATCGATAGATATAGGTTTAAATATATACATATACACATCAGCCACTGTGACTATAATGGACTTCACTAGAATACTATCCTTAACTTCAAAACAAAATACAATATAATATAACATTATATAGTATAGTATATGATAAAATATCACATGCATTCATTTATATGTATAAACAAGACTGTCATAATTGTTTGCTAACTAAGCTCACGTGGTATTTTAAAAGGCCCATTTTAATAGTAAGTTCAGCATTTTGAACAATGTTATGGTGATATTTCAGATGAACCATGGGCAAATATCTGAAATAGGTACCTAGAATAGTGAAATCATGAATTGTGATGCCATTTACATTTCTCTTGTCAAAGTTCACGTACTTTCCTTCTCGTGAAACCTGACACCTTGAGGAAGGCCCCAAAGAACAGCATCCACAGAGAACTCTGCTCTACAGTGACCTCAAATGGAAGAAAATCCAAAAAAGAGGAAACGTACGTATACACACACGGTTCAGCCGTTAAGAACCCGCTTGCCAGTGCAGGAGATGCAGATTTGATCCCTGGGTCAGGGAAATTTGGAGAAGGAAATGGAGACCCACTCCAGTATTCACGCCTGGGAAATCCCATGGACAGAGGAGCCTGATGGACTACAGTCCTCGGGGTCAGACATGACTTAGCAACAGCAACAATAACTGATTCACTTCCTTGCACAGCAGAAACCAACACTCTAAAGCAACCATACTCCAGCAAAAATTAACGACAATAGAAAAGAACAGCATCCACCTCCCAAGAGAGAAAAGAGAATTACGAAGCACAAGCAGAGTCACTTGCAACGTGTAAATGATCATCCTAGACTGTGTAAGTTTGAAACAGACTCATCGCAAGTAACTGTAATCACGTTTCTTCGTCTGCTATCTGTTCGGCTAAAGCGACCCTCTGCCGTTTTGGCCGCACCCTCTGAAACACTCACTTGCAGGTGAAAACAGACCGAAACGGCACTGATTGTAACTGGGTCAACAGCTTTCATTCACAGCCTGGCTCTGTCTGTATCCCCGTGTGCCTGTTGCGGGGATGGTGGCCGCTCAACACCCACCGGAGGGCTGTCTGAATGGACAGGAGCTGGGCCTGGCTCGGCCTCTGCCCCCTGCTTCCAGGCGTCCTGAGTCTAAGGCCTGCAGCTCACGTTGCCCTCTAACTTTCCTCTGCAGTGTTTTCTGCCTTCTCCTCACTCACCTCCCACACTCACCGGAGACTCGGGTTCCTGTGTTCGGGTCATAGGTGTCCATGCATGAGCATTCCAGCCTCTTCTGCAGAACACACTTGAGACGTTCATCACCAGGACTGGCTCTCCTCCGACTTGGGAACCTGGGATCCTCTGTTTATACCTTCTCCATCTCCTCCAGGGCTTCTCCTTGGTTCATCCCAGATGTCTGGAACCTCCCCTTTCCTCCTGACTCTGCCCTCATCCTGACAACATATTCTAGCTTTGCCCACCTTAACAAAAGAGCCACAATTCTCTGGATCTGGACTTCTGAGTTTCTCTCTAGCTACTTCTCTCTGTCCCTCTCTCCCTTCCCAGTGAAATTTCTTGAAGGAATAGCTTGCACTTGTCTCTTCTTCTCCCCTCCTCGGGTGCCACCAACAGCACCCTCTGAAACTGCGCTGGCGGAAGTCAGCAAGACCCTGTTATTTTCCAAATCCAGTGGAAACACGTCTGTCTTCTTCTCTATCCCCCTTGGCCATGAATCGCCATTCATACATTCTCACCACGTGAACTTGTGAATTCCCAGATCGTTGGTTGGTGCATCTTTATCCAGGAAAGATCCTTCTTCCTTCAGCTGAAATTTTTTTCAGTGGTAAACTATTCTGAACATTCATAGAAGTTTGAATAGTAGGTTCAACCCCGACTCTCTTATTTTCTCATCCTCTGCAGTTGTTCCTGCTGGCCTCTCCCTCCTGCTGGTGTTAACTGCTGCTCTCTATCTCTTCTTCCTGACCTGCAGGTTTGTGCCTTCCACTCCAGCCCCCGCCACTTGGATGCCCATACGCTGCTGCACCAAGCTGACCTCTGCATCACCCACCAGCCTGTTCTCCTCTTTCACCCTTTGTGTTGGTGATTATCTATCTTGCCAACCAAGCTGGATAACAGAACGCTTCTGGCAAAACTGTTACCACATCTCAGAAACGTATCTCTCCTCCCACGCCGCAGTCATGGCTTCAGTTTAGGCTTTCAGCATTTCTTGCTGGATTTGGTTTAACAGTCACCTTATTAGCCTGGCTCTTCTTGCCCCCAGCACCTTCCAACAACCCACCTCCCCTCATTTCTACACAGATTTTTTTTTTCTTTATACAAATTGAAATCCTATCATGCCTCTTCCCTACTTGGAAGGCATAAGGGTACTCCTTAAACTCATCCTCATAAATAACTAATAAGAACCTGCTGCATAGCACAGGGAAGCTTACCCAATGCTCTCCAGGGGCCTAGATGGGAAAACAATCTTTTAAAAAAAAGAGAGAGAGCGTAGATATATGTGTGTGTGTGTGTGTGTATATGTGTGTGTGTAACTGATTCACTTTGCTATACACCTGAAACTAATGCAACATTGTAAATCAGCTATACTCCAATAAAAACATTTTTTAAACAAAAATAATATAAAGACTAGGCAGTCCAAAATCTGGAGGGAAAGTTGGCAGACTGGAGATTCAGTTTAGAATTCGTGTTGCCGTCTTGAGTTTGATGGATGGAAAACGGGGCTGAATTTCTATGTTGCAACCTAGAGGCAGAATTGCTGCTTCTTTGGGGAACTTGTCTTTGTTCTTAAAGCTTTCAAATGATTGGGTGAAGCCCATCCACATTATGGGGCTTCCCTGGTGGCTCAGACAGTAAATAATCTGCCTACAATGAGAGAGACCCAGGTTCGATCCTGGGGTCAGGAAGATCCCTTGGAGAAGGGAATGGCAACCCACTCCAGTATTCTTACCTGAATAATCCAATGGGCAAAGGAGCCTGGCGGGCTACAGTCCCTGGGGTTGCAAAGAACCAGACCAAACTGAGCAACTAACACCTTCATCCATATTATGGAAGCTAATATGCTTTATTAAAATCAACTGATTGTAGATGTCAATTATATCTAAAAATATTTTCACAGAGACATCTAAACTAGGGTTTGAACCAAACCACCATGTGGAGATGGAGGGTGATCTTCTGGGTAAGAAGATATCTCCTTTCCTCAAAAGTTAACAAGGACTTCAATTTTTACTCACTCATAACCTCTGAAACAGGAGGTCAGGAAAAGAATACCTAGTGGAAGAACAAAAACAAGCACCTTCATGCCATGGAAAAACCATCCAAAAAGCCATCAGGCTCTGCGCAAAGTATAACACTGGTATTTTTCTTATTGACACTGATTGGCTTGTGCTTGAAACTTCCCAAGAAATTTAGAAATATGGACAACAGGATCAGAAGGAGTTTGAACTATGACCCAAGAGATCAAATCCTGACAATTTGGTATGCTAAACTATATTAAAATGTATGACTTTGAAGGAAGAGATCAATATTTTTTTTTTCCTGTTTGTGGAGAGCCTGTGCTAAAGGATAGAGAGAAATAGGCAGCCTGAGAATGTGAATGTATCCGAAGGATTTCCCTGGCTTGTAGTCATTCAAGGCGGCCATTTATAGAAAGGGAAAATGTGACCTGCTTCTAGAAAGAATAGCTGAGATATTTGCTTGTTTATTTCAAAACCAAAAAATTGATTTATAAATTACTCGTGCCTTAAAAACCACATGACTGCCACTACAGACATGACCCAACCAAGACACTCTTTTAAGTATAGTGAAATACAGCTGAAAATGCATCTTTCTCTTAGCCAGGGCACCGTGGAGGCTTTGGTCCAGGGGATTTAATGCTTCTGTGCAGCCATATTGCAATGGCTGCTCTTCTCTACCTGTAACCACAACCCTGTCAGGGGCCTGTCTCCCCCACATACACCCTTCCTCCCCTAGCCCTNTTTTGGTCCAGGGGATTTAACCCTTCTGTGCAGCCATATTGCAATGGCTGCTCTTCTCTACCTGTAACCACAACCCTGTCAGGGGCCTCTCTCCCCCACATACACCCTTCCTCCCCTAGCCCTTCAGGCCTAAGGGAGGCACCAACTTCCCCTTAAATACATCTTCAATCCTTCCTGCAATCAACACGATCCAGGAGAGACAACATGCCAAGAAGGGGAAATTTTAAGCCCTAAGGAAGAGAGGGAGGAGGAGGGAAAGAGAAAATGATGTAGGCAGGGATAAGAACAAGTGTGACGGGAAACGCTTTCAGAGAATGACCAGCTCCTTACTGAGCTTGTTTTACAGAAAAAGCACCTATTAGAAACAGACTGAAGGATTTCTGGGAGGGGCTGGACTGGTATTTCTCTTAGGACTTAAACATTTCCATTCTTGGCCCTTCGCTGGTCCTGCAGAAATACGAACAAGCTCAACAGAAAAAATCAAGTTCACTCCAAGTAGCAGTAGCACATTGTGCAGTACGTCCAAGGCCATGCTTAAAATTATCGTCTTTAGAGTTAGCCGGGCTAATGTCACAGGCTTTCTTTGTAGCTCAGTCAGCAAAGAATCTGCCTGCAGTGCAGGAGATCCGGGTTTGATCCCTGGATTGGGAAGATCCCCTGGAGAAGGAAATGGCAACCCATTCCAGTACCCTTGCCTGGAAAATCTCATGGGCAGAAGAGCCTGGTGGGCTGCAGTCCATGGGGTCGCAAAGAGTCGGGCACAACTGGGCAAATAACATTTCCTTCCTTCCTTATTTTCTGTCCAGTTCATCCAGGTTTCAGCTGGCTGACTGCAAATTACTGACCCTCTCTGAGCCTTGGTTTACTTCCCTATTGTGTGGGACTGGAGATACTACCTCAAAAGTTGAGAAGATTAAAAAAAAAAGAAAGAAAGAAAGTGCTTAACCTGCTGTATAGTATAAATGAAGTGGCCAAATAATAGTCATGATTATTACTAATTTAAAGAAAATAAGCATAAAACTGAACTTAATTTTTAAAGACTGAAATCGGATGGCAGGTATGCTGAAAGCTGCATATTCTCTGTGGTCACCCCTTGAGCCCCTTTTCTCCCTTCTGCTCCTCCCGTTGACGTGCCATCTTCTAAGGCTTGTGCCTGGATCCTCTACAACTTCTCCAGATTCTCTTTCTTTGGGAGCTCAAGTCCTTCAAGACCTCAATTCTTTCTGTTGTTGGTGGTGGTGATGATGAAATTGCTCACACAGGATCTCCAGTTGTCAAGATCTCATCTGCGTCAGTATTTCCCAACCTTGCTTGATTATAAAAACTTACAGGAGGTGGTGGTGGGGGTAGGGAGAGAGGGTGGTTAAAAATCTCTGAACCCAAATCTGCAACGGGCAAGGGGAGTTGCACCTCTAACAGGCCCCCGAAGGTAACTCTGTGATCGGCAAATTGGAAATAAAAGAGGCTGTTCAGCCNCAGGAGGTGGCGGTGGGGGTAGGGAGAGAGGGTGGTTAAAAATCTCTGAACCCAAATCTGCAATGGGCAAGGGGATTTGCACCTCTAACAGGCCCCCGAAGGTAACTCTGTGATCGGCAAATTGGAAATAAAAGAGGCTGTTCAGCCTGGCCACCGTGGTCTCCATGCCCTGCACACACCCTGATCTGTATCGGCAACTGCTCCCTTGAATCACTCCTATAAAACTCTTCAGCAAATCCCCTGGGCTAGGACACAGTTTTTGAGACAGGAGTATCCTGTGTCCCTGGCAAAGCAATAAAGCTCTTCTTTCCTATTTCACCCAAAACTCTTGTCTCTGGGATTCTATTTGGCAACTGTGCACAGAGGCCAAATTTCTGGCATCGCTGCTAGTAAAGATCTATAATTAAAGATATCAAGAAGGAATCACAACAAGATAGACAGGAGGGGAGAGTCACAGTATAGGCAAATCCCATACTCTCAGGTGATGACTCACAAACAGAATATATTACATCGCAGAGGTTCTCCCTAAAAAGCGAGCGGTCTGAGCCCTGTATCAGGCTTGCCAGCCCAGGGGCCCTGTGCTTAAAAGATACACCCCCAAAGACATTTGGCTCTGAAAGCCAGCAGGGCTTACTCTCAGGAGTCCCAGAAGGCTGAGGGAAATAGAGACTCCACTCCAAAGGATGCTCACAAAATCTTACATTCTAGGATCCAGGGCAGAAGCAGAGATTTGAAAGGAGCCTCGATGGGACCTACCTGATGATCTCAGATAGTCTCCTGCGAGGCAGGAGGCAACTGGAGCTCACCCTTGGAACACAGACACGGAGCAAACATTTGGGGGGAGTTTATTCTACCATGTGGACCCTGGTGCTGGCAGCCACCTTTGTGGAATCCACCTTCCAGCTCATTAACCTCAGGAACCAGCCGCAAATCCACCCAGCTGCCTGTAGGGACCAGTACTGGGACATCTCAAGTCAAGCAAC
>SJYW01008766.1:1127734-1144428 GCA_006410735.1 Raphicerus campestris
TCTTGTCCGACTCTTTGTGACCCCATGGGCTGTAGCCCACCAGGCTCTTCTGTCCATGGGGTTTTCCAGGCATGAATACTGGAGTGGGCTGCCATGCCCTCCTCCAGCAGATCTTCCCGACCCAAGGATTGAACCCATGTCTCTTACATCTCCTGCATTGGCAGGTGGGTTCTTTACCCCTAGTGCCACCTGCTTTCAAATTTGTCTTAGTGCTTATGTATTAATGGCAACCCACTCCAGTACTCTTGCCTGGAAAATCCCATAGACGGAGGAGCCTGGTAGGCTGCAGTCCACGGGGTCACACAGAGTCAGACACAACTGAAGCGACTTAGCAGCAGCAGCATTACCTTTAAATACGAATACAGCATATTTCTGAACAGTTCATCCTAGGTCCTCTATCTGGGGTCACCAGGAGGAGAGAAGGGAGAAGAGTTCAGAAGACAAGAAGGATGCTGGTTCCTATCACACCTGAAAGATAAATGTGTTTGTTCCAGACTTGCCGTGAGGAACTTGGAGGCAGTCCCAGGAAATGAGGCCAGACTTAAAGTGCTGCCCAGGTTCTGAAGAAGCCCAGCTCCTACCCAAGTGCTCTTGAACTAAGAGAGAGAAAATAAAATGTCAGTTATTTGGGGGGAACCCCAAAGAAGAGCGGGGTCACTGTATCCCAGTTCTTATCTGGAATTCTGGGTGAAGGATGCCCAGAATCCTTTTTGGTAGGATGCCCAAAGGCAACAGGAGGGAATCCCAGGATAGCAGAGTAGGGTCTGGAGGCCCTAAGTAGTTCTCACCCTGGCTCTCACTGCCAGAGCCGCAAGGCACAGAAAGGTCCAGAAGTTCCCATGAGTCTTTGTGGTGAGCAGGCCAATGAACAGAAGTGGCCTAGAGCTGTGACAAAGAGGGGCCACGTGATGACAGCCGTGGCCAAATGGTCCTGGCACCAGTGGCAGATTCAGGCACACCCCCAAGATGCACACACACGCCAGGAAAGATGCCCTCTCCTTCCTTTAGTTTATCCCTTTGAGCTTCAGAAGCACAGACTTGACTTAATAACACTCCTAGTTAATGGTGTGCCATCACTTATTGGCACATCCTCATCATTAGCTTGTGATGGACTGATGATGGACTGACTGACTGATCGATTGAATTCCTTTTATTTCCATTTCCGTAACCTTTTCTCTCTCCCAACTCGGGCNTTAATGGTGTGCCATCACTTATTGGCACATCCTCATCATTAGCTTGTGATGGACTGATGATGGACTGACTGACTGATCGATTGAATTCCTTTTATTTCCATTTCCGTAACCTTTTCTCTCTCCCAACTCGGGCAGTCACTCTATTGTATTTGTTTTTGTTTGGGGGGCTTTTTGTGTGTTTTTAAACGGCACTGTATTTGACTAGTATTCTTGAATTTGTATGTACCCTAGAGAATGAAACAGTTTCGATTTATATACACGGTAATGTAGGAAAGTTGACATCTTGTTGTTAATTTCTTTACTCAACTCCATGTCTTTAAAGCCTATTCATTCTGCTGTGTTTATGCCTAGGCTGGCATCTGCATAANGCTGCGAAGAGATGTACATGACTAAAGCGACTGAGCAGGCATGCACACTCCTACCCTGAAGTCACAAAGATACTCTCCTGTATTTTCTTCTATTATTTTTATTGTGCTACCTTTTGTGTTTAGTTTTCTGACTTTTCTGGAGTCTCATTTATATATGGTATAAGGTTGGAATTCAGCTTTATTTTCATTCATCTAAAGAGGAAGATTTCATAGCAGCAAGAGAAGAAAAAGTAGTAATACCTTTTGAACTGGGGCAAAAGGAAGATCAACCAGTGACGTGGAATATTCTATAGAAATATGGGCTTGAGCATCAAAAGTAACTGAGAAAGAGAAGCAGTGAAAGCCCTCAGAGAGGGGAGGGGGCAGCACAGGGAGCGGCGATGGGGGGACACACCAAGAGGTATTGCCACGTAAGTCCTTCTGTCCTCTTTTTTTATTGCTTCAATNAGCATCAAAAGTAACTGAGAAAGAGAAGCAGGGAAAGCCCTCAGAGAGGGGAGGGGGCAGCACAGGGAGCGGCGATGGGGGGGACACACCAAGAGGTATTGCCACGTAAGTCCTTCTGTCCTCTTTTTTTATTGCTTCAATAACTTTTTTTGAAGTAAAACACATTAGCTGGCATTTAACTGAATATTTAAAATCTCAGAGGCAAAAAGGATCACCAAAGAAAGGAACAAAGAAAAGCAAGCTCAGCCTTTGTCCTAAGGCGGTTGATTTCTCTCCCAAACCCCAAGTAGCTGAAAGGTGGAAAATCTAGTAACAGAATCGAACACGTCTAATCTCTTTTATAACAATGTTCTTACTTTAGCCCATGTCATCAGGGGTAATGGCTGAAAATAGTGACAAATACAACATCAATAAACATAATAATAATTGATTTTCCAGAGATGAAAAATTTGAAATTAGTGACCATTTCCCCCCAGAGCATTGGTTGATTAATTTAACGTTCATCTTAGTCTTTCAAAGATATCCTCTTACTGCCGATCTGCTTGGCCATGCTTTGTGATGGGTTTTGTGGTTAGAACTCCATGGTTAAAGTATATTGCACAATTCTGCAGGGTTTTTTTTCAAATTTATTTTATTCAAGTATAGTTGATTTGAAATGTGTTAATTTCTGCTAAACTGCAAAGTGATTCAGTTTTATACACACACACATATATATGTATATGCCTTTTCATATTCTTTTCCATTACAGTTTATCACAAGATATTGAATACAATCCTCTGTGCTATACAGTAGGACCTTGTCGTTTATCCATTTTGTACATATCAGTTTGCACTTGCTAAGCCCAAACTCCCAATCCATCCCTTCTCCAACCCCCTTCCCCTTGGCAACCATAAGTCTATTTTCTGTCTGTAAGTCTTTTTTGTAGATAAGTTCATTTGTCTCATGTCCTTTTGTAAATAAGTTCATTTGTATCATTTTTAGATTCCACCTGTAAATGATGTCATATGGTATTTGTCTTTCTCTTTCTAACTTACTTCACTTGGTGTGATAGTTTCTGGGTCCATCCACGTTGCAGCAAATGGCATGATTCCATTCTTCTTACGACTGAGTAGTATTCCATTATAAATGTATACCACACCTTCTTTATCCACCCATCTGTTGATGGACTTTTCGGTTGCTTCCATGTCTCAGCTATTGTAAAAATAGCGCTGCAGTGAACATTGGGGTGCATCTATCTTTTTGAATCAAGAGTTTTCTCTGGATCTATACCCAGGACTGGGATTACAAGATCATATGGCAACTCTATTTTTAGTTTTTGGAGAAATCTCCATACTGTTTTCCATGGTGGCTGTACCAATTTCCATTCCTACCAACAGTGTAGCAGGGTTCACTTTTCTCCACATCCTCACCAGCATTTGTTATTTGCAGATTTTTTTTAACGATGGCCATTCTGACCTGTGTGAGATGATACCACATTGTAGTTTCGATTTGCGTTTCTCTAATAATTAGCAATGTTGAGCATCTTCTCATGTGCTTGTTGACCATCAGTATGTCTTCTTTGGAGAAATGTCTACTTAGGTCCTCTGCCCATTTCTCCATTGAATTGTTTGGGGTTNTGGCTGTACCAATTTCCATTCCTACCAACAGTGTAGCAGGGTTCACTTTTCTCCACATCCTCACCAGCATTTGTTATTTGTAGATTTTTTTTAACGATGGCCATTCTGACCTGTGTGAGATGATACCACATTGTAGTTTCGATTTGCATTTCTCTAATAATTAGCAATGTTGAGCATCTTCTCATGTGCTTGTTGAGCATCAGTATGTCTTCTTTGGAGAAATGTCTATTTAGGTCCTCTGCCCATTTCTCCATTGAATTGTTTGGGGTTTGTTGTTGTTGTTACTGAATTGTACGAGCTGTTTGTCTATTTGTATACCAAGCCCTTGTCAATTGTATCACTTGTAAGTATTTCTCTCAGCCCCTGGGTTGCCTTTTCATTTCATTTATAGTTGCCTTTGCTATACAAAAGCTTGCATGTTTGATTAGGTCCCATTTGTTTATTTTCATTTTTATTTCTATTGCCTTGGGACATTGAGCTAAGAAAACATTGGTATGATTTATGTCCACAGTTTTGAAGGCTTAAAGAGAATCCTGTTCATTGAAGGATGGCTGCTGCCAACAACAGTTAATGATAAAGGAGATTCATACACATACTTCCACAGATTGGAATTTCAAGTTTATCATACAGGATATAAATTTGGTGACTGAGCTACTTAACATTTTTCTAACTTGAGTATTCAAAAAATGGTTTTTGAGAGTTTCTATCTGTACTCCACAAGAGCACCCAAGCTTCACTGAATTAATCCAGTAATGCTGATCCAAAGATGGGATTCAAGTGACTGTTTTCCTCACTTCTTTTCTCTCTCCCTCCCTGCCTGCCTGCCTTCCATTTTTCTTCCTTTCTTCCTTCTCTTTCTTCCTACATTTTCCCCCTCCTTCCCCCTTTTCCTTCCTTATTTGCTTTCCTTTTGCTACAATCTGAATGTTTATGTTTCCCCAAATTCACATTTGGTATTTGGAGTCTTTGGCAGGTTAGTGGGTCATGAAGGTGGAGCCCTGGTGAATGGGGTTAGCACCCTTATCAAAGGACCCTAGAGAGTCCACTGTCCTTTCCACCATGTATGGTTTCAGAGAAAAAACAGATGCCTGGGAAATGGGCCTCACCAGACACTGAATCTGCTGGCACCGTGATTTTAGACTTTGAAGCCTCCAGAACTGTGATAAATCAATCTCTTCCTTTATACGCCACCTAGCTCATAGCGTTTATGTTATAGCAGCCTGAGTAGATTAAAATATTCTTCTTTCCTTCCCTCTTCCTTCCTTTCCCTTCCTTATCTCTCTCTTTCCATCCTTCCTTCCTTTCTTCCTTCCCTCTATAACTGTAAAACAATGTCTCAAAACCCTCTTTAAATTATTTCAAGGTTTGATGTTCATATTTACGCTGGGAGACAAGTGGAGTGAATATTATCAATTCCTTTTTTGCCAATGAGTAAAGTGAGGCACAGGAGCTTCCCAGGTGATGCCAGTGTAAAGAAAGCCCCTGCCAACCCAGGAAATGCAAGAGAGACAGGTTCAATCCTTGGGTCGGGAAGAGCCCCTGGAGGAGGGCATGGCAACCCACTCCAGTATTCTCACCTGGACAGATGAGCCTGGTGGGTTACAGTCCGTGGGGTTGCAGAATCGGATATGACTGAGCATGCATGGAAATTGAGACCCACAAAGGACTGGTGACTTTTCCAAAACTCTACAGTGATGCATTAACAACCCAGAGAAACAGGCTGACCTCTAGAGCCCCACACAAGTCCTTTCTATGAGTCTTTAGCCATGCCATCTGTCAGGGAAAACTCCAGCTAGTCGTACTTATAATAACTTATAACCCTTACTGGGAAAGACAAGGCAAGAGAAGAAGGGGACAACAGAGAATGAGATGGTTGCAGGGCATCACCAACTCAATGGACATGAGTTTGAGTAAACCCCAGGAGTTGGTGACGGACAGGGAGGCCTGGCGTGCTGCAGTCCATGGGGTCGCAAAGAGTCGGACATGACTGAGCACCTGAACTGAACTGAATAATCCTGGGGGCACCCTGCTTACGATCCGTGTCCCCTGAAAATCTAGCAGAGCCACCACTCTATGCAACTGAGTGCACTTGAATTCACTCTCATCTTTCCTTCTATTCCCACCCCACGGCCCCCTCAGTTGTACCCAAGAAGCATAAGACATCTTTCACGAAGACACATCTAACCTCCTAACACTAGCTTCTATAATTTAGCATTTCTCAGCACAGTTACTCATCTAAAGCCTTAATTAAGACAGTGTCATTTGTTCCCCATGCATTTACCAAAGGAGATGAACTGGGGGCTTTCATGAATGGAAACGAACTTCCCTTTTGACACTTTGAGCAGAATGACTCTCCATAAGCAAGCGTCACAGTGAGATGGCAGCCCTGAAAGTCACTATCAGGTCAAGTTCCCTAGGTCAGGTGAGCATCAGGCATCAACAAAAGACTAAACTAAGTAAAACCATGTTGCAGGAGGGGAGAAAAAGCCATCACTTGTAAGAATGTGTTTTGCAAATGTCCTTTCGGTAAAGTGTCTTTCTAAAATATTTCAGGAACAAAGAGGACACAACCTCTTCCTTTCCTAGGTTCTGGCTTTCAGAGTTGTTGAGGAAGAGTGATGCTGGGAATTCAAGGAAGTCATACAAACAGGAGAGGGCAGAGCTGGGGGAATCTAGTTAGAGACACAACCTATGTCAGAGTCACGGTCCTCAAGCACAGGCCCCATTTATAACCTGTTCTCTAACTTTGTTTATCTTTGTAGACATTCACAGGAGTGTCTTATTTTCCAGAAGTTGGGGCCCTATAATCATTATTTGTCTTTGGAGAAAACAAGATTATGTAACTTTAATTCCTCTTCTCAGAAAGTCGACACCATAATAGATCGCTCTTCCCTGACCTTCCACCTCCCACCCTGGTGAGGTTGCTGTATTTTCACAGTTTCCTCTTGTCCCTGGCTCTGTAAGCACAACCAACCAAAGTGGAATCTTTGATGGTTAACTTCAATCCACAAACAGAAAGGGGACAAGAATGTCCACTTTCTCATTTAGGGTTTATGATTCAGAGTCATAGTATTTCTAAGAATGAGCACAAGTTTCTGGAAATGACACATATGTTTGGTTATCTGGCTTGTATTAATTTGCTATAGCTGCCATCACAAAGTGCCACACAGCTTGAGTGGTTAAAACAACAAAATGTATCATCTCACAGTGCTGCAGGTGAGAAGTCCAAAAATCAGCTTGTCAGCAGGTGAGTTCCCCCTGAAGGCCTGGAGAGAAAGACCTGTTCCAGGCTTCTGCTCTTGACTTGCAGATTCGGTCTTCTCCTTATATCTTCATATGTATGTATCTTCCCTCTGTCACTGTCTGTTTCTATGTCCAAGTTTCCCCTTTGAATCAAGACCCCAGTCATATTGGACTATAGGGCCCACTCAAATGGCATCATTTTAACACTGATGCAAAGACTCAGTCTGCAAATAATGTCCTAAATGTTAGGATTTAACATGTGAGTTTTAGGGTACTCAATTCAACCTCTGATATAGCTCATATAAGTAATACCAGGTTTGAAGAAAAAATTGGTTTTTGCTAACGGTGACCAGTAGCCACACCAATCTCTGGTCCGTCTCCTATACACTGTACAGTTTCCCAGCCCAGCTCCAGTTCTACACCACAGAAGGTCCAGAGTTGCCAGGAATCCCCTCATTTTGCTGGAAGCTATGCTCCAAGACAACACTTTGACCCATAGGGCCAAGCCTATGAGGACAGACTGGATTCATAACAGGCTCTCTCATAATAGGCCTCTCATAGTCTGGCCAGATAAATAAAAAATAGCTAGTACATTGGAGACCTTAGCAAGACACACGCCCTTTAAAGGGTGAGAGAGAAACCCTATGAAGATTCGGGACTTATTACACCAGTAAAACTTTTAGGGGTCCAGCACATCCAAAGTAAAGGACAAAATATTGCATCTTGTATCAGCCATTAAAAAGAAGAAAGCCCAAAGGCGACTTCAAGGACTGCTTTATGATAGTCTCCACTAACAAAGGTTAATCTGCCATTAATAGTAGAAGTGATACAAACAATGCTAGGCTTTCTCTTTATATAAGTATTTGTTGAGACTCTGAAAGGGTTACTGGCAACAAAAGTGAACAAAAAACATAAGACTTGATTAAATTTCCAGGCAGTGTATCAGTTAGCTATTGCTGCATAACAAACCACACCAAAACTTAGCAACTTAAAACAACCACCATTTATTTAGCCCATTATTCTTCAGATCAACATTTAGGCTGGGCTTAGTTGGATAGTTACTCTGATTTTGCCTCTGTTTATCATGCCTGTGCATTTAGCTACCAAGATGGCCAGGGACTGGCTGGTTTTGGATGGTCTCTGCTGGGAAATCCTACCTTTGTTCTATGTGGGTGCTCATCCTTCAACAGAATACCCTGGTCTTATTCACAGAGTATCCAAGAAAGAAGAGCCACAGATGAGCCCTTTTGAGCTCTTGTGCTAGGCTCAGAAATGTCACACTTCACTTCTGCTGAGTTCTGTTAGTTAAAGCAAGTCAGAGGGCAGCCCAGATTCGAAACTGACTCTGACTCTACCCTTAGATGGGAGAGTTGCAAAGTCATATTACAGTGAACACAAGTAAAGGGGAAAACAGAAGATGATGGCCCTTTTTGCAATCTACCAGTCTGCCAATTTTCTCTGAACTGACATTTTCTGGGCTCCCAAAGAAGAGAACCTCCTGCAAGAGTGAGGGAAGCAGAAGCCTGATCAAATTTCTAGGCCAGTAGGAATTCCTAAACAAGTCTGATGACCCACTTTTAAAAATGCAGCAGGAAAGCCCTGACCTTTGCTTTTCTTCTCTCTGAATTCACTCTACCCTCTGAAATGACCTCTATTCCACTTGTCCTCTTTAGAGTCAATTTAGAAATGGCTCTATGACTTCTTCCTTCAGAACAGAGCAAGTTGGTAAACACACTGAAAGAAGGTGGACCACTTATCCAAGTAAGATAAGAATGACGCCCTATCACCTACCTGGCACCCTCCTGTGTGATTTTATCACAGCCTCTGATTCAAAAGAGAAGAAAAACAAGTGGTCTGACACAGAAATTGCACTAACTAAAATAGTCTTAAGTCTGCACTCACAAGAAATAAAAAAGAAAGAAAGAAAGGAGAAAATCCACAAAATGTTGGGGTAGGGAGCCAAATGTACCATATGTTCTTGGGAATCTGATCTTGACAATGAATCTTGCAAGACGGCTGCCAGAGTGAGCTAGAGGGTGAGGGGGATCAAGTGATAAGAAAGTTCTCATTAGAAAATGACCATATATAAGCTCTTATATTTCTCCTTTGAGAAGTGGAATTTGATGAAACAAAGCACAATTTCCTAAATCCCAAATTCTGTTTTTACTTTCATTTGTGAAATTACTTTCTCTGCTTCATGTTTTCTGACTCTCTTTTATCTCCCCATTTTTCTTTTCTATTCTTCTTTAAAGAGCAGGAATTTTCAAGCTGTGCTTCCTTGTCAAGGCAAAAGGCCAACGAATCAGAACACATGCAGGGTCTTTTAGTTTCTGTCTATTGGGAGGCCTGGCATGCTGCAGTTCATGGGGTCGCAAAGAGTCGGACACGACTGAGCGACTGAACTGAACTGACTTCAGAACATGAAGAGGTCATGTAGATTTTTCAAGGTAGAGAGTTGCCCTATTACCTAATCATGTCTCTAAGAAGTAGAATTTGGAAGGAAAAAAGGAAGTAATTAGGCCTCTTCCTCGTAAAATGCCTTTAAAATGTGGATTTAAGAAAACATATACTCCAGAGTCAAACAGAACCAGCAGAAAAAGCCTCCAGATTTCAAAACACAGTGGGTGTGGGATTTGAAGAAAATTTAAAGAGACTAGAGCTATAAACCAATCTGATCCCCTGAATTAACCGGATTCCAGCCCAACCTCAAGAAGACACCATCTCCAAGAACCACCATGCTAAGGACAATTCTTAGATGCAATCAACATGATGCTATAAATTGACCTTGCCTTGATGAGCTTTTTGTATTCAAATAGTTCAAAAAAAAAAAAAAAGATGAGAGTCAGCTTAGTGTGTATGAAGTGCTCAGACCCNGTTCAACATTCAGAAAATGAAGGTCATGGCAACTGGTCCCATCACTTCATGGCAAATAGATGGGGAAACAGTGGAAACAGTGTCAGACTTTATTATTTTGGGCTCCAAAATCACTGCAGATGGTGATCACAGCCATGAAATTAAGAAACACTTACTCCTTGGAAGGAAAGTTATGACCAACCTAGACAGTATATTCAAAAGCAGAGACATTACTTCGCCAAGAAAGGTCTGTCTAGTCAAGGCTATGGTTTTTCCTGCGGTCATGTATGGATGAGAGAGTTGGATTGTGAAGAAAGCTGAGCGCTGAAGAATTGATGCTTTTGAACTGTGGTGTTGGAGAAGACTCTTGAGAGTCCCTTGGACTACAAGGAGATCCAACTAGTCCATCCTAAAGGAGACCAGTCCTGAGTGTTCATTGGAAGGACTGTTACTAAAGCTGAAACTCCAATACTTTGGCCACCTCATGTGAAGAGTTGACTCATTGGAAAAGACTCTGATGCTGGGAGGGATTGGGGACAGGAGGAAAAGGGGGCGACAGAGGATAAGATGGCTGGATGGCATCACCAGCTCGATGCACATGAGTTTGGGTGAACTCTAGGATATGGTGATGGACAGGGAGGCCTGCCATGCTGCGATTCATGGGGTCGCAGAGTCAGACATGATTGCGCTACTGAACTGAACTGATGATGTCCTTTATCAAAATTATGTGATAGTCATAATTTTTATAATTTATAATGTACAGATGAGATGTACAAAAAAGAAATGTTTTGTTTTTGAAGGGAACCTGTGTTTAGATATAAAAACATGAGCAGTTTAACTTTTAGATTACTATAGATTCTGTCTCCCCCCTTTGCAAATTATCTGAATATTTCAGCTTCTTTGTTGGCTATGTTCATTGGGGTCAGTGGCCCCAAAGAAGCCAAGAAATCTAAGGGAAATAAAAATTTATACTGTTTGTTGCATAGATTCAGAGAAGGACAAATTGTGTAGCCTGGAACATTCTTAGGTACATTGGGTTGAATTAAGCTTAAGAAGATTGGGAAGGCAGCCGTAAGAAATAGGTAATGCTAGCTTGGCTGCAAAGATTTAGTAAGGAACTCAAAACCTCAAATCCTTGTACCTTCAACGGGGGATAGCTAAATCCTTTTAGTATGAATGTATAGACTAAAGAAGTGTTTTTCAAATTTGTGTAATGTAATGACTCCTTTTAAAAGAAAAAAATAGTTATTGTGACCTGTTAGTATTGACTTATATTTTAAAATTTCACATTACTTAAATAGGTAAAAGCACATATTTTGGCTTGAACACTTTATGCTTGTAGCTCTTGTGCAACTGTTTTATACATCCCATACACACAAACAACACAGAGAATGGTAATGATACGTTGCTGCAAATAAATTACCACTTCTACTGCAACTGTGGTTCTGGCCACTAAGCCGTTACGGCCTGGGTTCTTTTGAGTTCAACATGCCCACAGTACTAGAACTTAAATGTATAGCTTGTGCTTTTGTGTTACTTTTTGTCAGCTCACAAATATTTGAAATATTACTACCTGATGTCAGCTTGATTGTGAGCATAAAATGGGTATAGTATACAGTTATGATGATTATAGATGATTCAGAAGTTATTTGTATTAAATTTTTAGAGTTTATACTTGATATGGTTCAGTTCAGTTCAGTTCAGTCGCTCAGTCGTGTCTGCCTCTTTGCGACTCCATGAAAAGCAGCATGCTAGGCCTCCCTGTCCATCACCAACTCCCAGAGTTCACCCAAACTCATGTCTATTGAGTCGGTGATGTCATCTAACCATCTCATCCTCTGTCGTCCCCTTCTCCTCCTGCCTCTAGTCTTTCCCAACATCACTGTCTTTTCCAGTGAGTCAACTCTTCACATGAGGTGGCCAAAGTATTGGAGTTTCAGCTTCAGCATCAGTCCTTCCAATGAACACCCAGGACTGATCTCCCTTAGGACGGACTAGTTGGATCTCCTTGCAGTCCAAGGGACTCTCAAGAGTCTTCTCCAACACCACAGTTCAAAAGTATCAATTCTTGTCAGCTTTCTTTATAGTCCAACTCTCATATCCATACATGATTACTGGAAAAACCATAGCCTTGACTAGATGGACCTTTGTTGATGAATTAACAGACATCAAAACTGGCTAACGGGTAAATTACTTGGGAGGAGAGCACAAGAAAAATCTCTGGGGTGATAGAAACTATCACTCAAATTATATCTTAATTTGAGTATCATTTTCATGGGTGCACACATTTCTCAAAACTCATGAAATGATATATTTTAATTCACTGTATGTAAATTTTACCTTAATTGAAGAAAAAAATTATATGTAAATCTTACCTTAATTAAAGAAAATTAAAAGCACAAAATTAAACATTTCTTTTGATAAGAATTCTCTTATTTTGGGAATAGATCCATGGATTTCAGTTTGGGATCCACCATCGAGTAGGACATTTTAGGCTATTGGATAACCTTTATAATGACATGTGACTTTGCCCCAGACCCATGTGCTGTACCATACTGGGTGAACTGAACTTGACCATGCATGAGCAGTGAAGACTGAACCCAGAGTAAAGAGACTAAACAGTGTGACTTATGCCACCAAGTCCTTGTGCCATCTTGATTCCACCTCAGCCTTCCAATTCTGATATTCCTGCCTCCTCCTTCCATCTTTGAGGCTGCATGGGAGAAAAGAGAGGAAGGAGGATTACCTGAATGATGCAGAGTGAGATCCACTGAAGAGAGCAGCTTGCAAAAGGAGATTAGAGTTTATTTGATGCTTTTGTCCTCAAAAATCTTTATTTTCACATTGAGCACTTTTGGGGAAGGTCAGAATTAAAAAAAAAAAACTATTCTGAGGAGAGGTCAAATTTAAAGGCAATCCTGTGAGTTATTTGCTGTTTTATGGTTTTTCAGCCTGTTGAGGTGGAAGGATGGGACCTTTTGTCTCTCAGGAGTGCTTTTTCTCTGTTTCTTATTTTTTATTGCCTTGCTGGGTCTTCGTTGCAGCGCATGGGCTTTCCCTAGTTGCAGCACTTGGGGGTCTCTGTAGTTGCAGAGCGCAGGTTCTAGGATTCGGGGTCAGTACTTGCTGCACACAGGCTCTCTAGCTGTGGCCCTGCAGTATGTGGGATCCTAGTTCCCTGACCAGGGATTGAACCTGTGTGCCCTGGATGGGAAGGCAAATTCTTAACCACTGGACCCCCAGAGAAGTCCTCCTTTTCTTTTTTATACCTATTTTTAAAAGCTTTTTTTTTAGCAAAACATGTTTGCAGAAGCAATTTTTAAAACTTCAACAATTAATTCATCATCCTATCAAGGAACTCTTTCAAGTTTTCCAGGTTTTAGGTAGGTGGGCATTGTCTACATGCAAACATGATTGTTTTCAAATTTAAATGATAGAAATGAGTATTAGTTGTCTTTGTTGAGTAAAAAATTACACCAGAACCCAGTAGCTTAAAACAGTAAATATTAATTATCTCACACAGTTTCAGTTGGTTAAGGGGTCCAAGAGCATCTTAGACCCCTAAACATGAATTTGAGCAAACTCCAGGGGACCTTCAGGGACAGGGAAGCCTGGCGTGCTATAGTTCTTGGGGTTGCAGAGTCAGACACGACTGAGTGACTGAACAACAAGAACAGCATCTTAGCTAAATTTTTCTGGTTTGTGATTCCTCATGAGATTACTGCCAAGATCTTAGCTAGGACTGCAGTTTTTCTGCAGACTTGACTGCAGATGGTTCACTCTCATGCCTGGCAAGATCGTGTGGGTCATTGGGAGAAGGCTTCCCTTCCTCACCATGCAGACTTGATAGGTGCTTGGGCATCCTCACGATGCGGTACTCCCCACTGTACTGCTGGGGTATCCTTACAGTGTGGCAGCTGCTCCCCCCCGGCCCCGCCGCCCCAGCGAGTAGTGAAGATGGGACCTGCATTGTCTTTTATGATTTGACCTCACAAGGCACATTCTTTCATTTTCACTGTATTCTTGGCTGGACGGCTACTGGGTTATATTGGTGAGTGAGAGGCACATAGATACACACTCCAGAGCTTACAGCTTATAGCCCACCCAGGGGAACATGCACCTCTTTATTTTTTAAAAAATATGATTCATGTCAATGTATGGCAAAACCAGTACAGTATTGTAAAGTAAAATAAAGTAAAAATACAGAAATATATTTATTAAAAATTTTTTTGTTAGTTTGTTTGTCTGTGCTGGTTTTTAGTTGCAGCATGTGGGACCTTTAGTTGTGGCATGCGAATTCTTTGTTGTGGCATGTGAGATCCAGTTCCCTGACCAGGGATCAAACTCTCTCCCACTGCACTGGAAAGCAGAATCTTAACTAGTGGACCACCAGGGAAATCCCTCCCAGGTGGCTTGGATGCTGTTGGTATGGGGATCGCACTTGGAAGACCACTGCATCTGAGCAATCCTCTCCCTTGGCCTGTTCTAAATGACCCTATTTCACTTTCTAAGAAGAGGAAAAGAAGGAAGCTCAGGGAACATAAGTGCTCACTGTCCTCCACAGTCCATGTGTATGGACTACATATCTTTTTAAAAAGTACATATATATATTTNTGATGATCACACACATTGCGGCTCAGCTGGGAAAGAATCTGCCTGCGATGCGAAAGACCAGGGTTCGATCCCTGGGTTGGGAAGATCCCCTGGAGCAGGGAAAGGCGACCCACACCAGTACTCTGGCCTGGAGAATCCCATGGACTGTATAATCCATGAAGTCACAAAGAGTCAACACAACTGAGTGACTTTCATTTTGATTTCACTGAGAGCTATTTATCAAACTTCTGTAGTTAATATCGACTTTATTATTTATATATAGTATCTTATCTCAGTGAGGTATTTTGATGGCTTGGAGGAAAAAACAGTGAAGAACAATCAAGTTACAACAGTCTGCTCATCAGGGCTGGGTCACTGGGCATTTAGTGTACTTTATGAAGTCCCTTATTCATTCAGAGCAAGATACAGTTTCCTGCATAGCACAGTTCACACCATCACACAGGTTATCAAAACTGAAAGAAAACCCAGAGTCATCTTGTCAAATCCTGTCATTTTTCAGATGAGGAAACCAAGGGGTAAGATGTTGTTATTGTCGTTGTTGTTATTTAGTTGCTCAGTTGTGTCTGACTCCTTGTGACCCCACGGACTGTAGCCTGCCAGGCTCTTCTGTCTAGAGGACTTTCCAGGCAAGAATATTGGAGTGGGCTGCCATGTCTTCTCCAGGGGATCTTGCTGAGCCAGGGACTGAACCCAGGTCTCCTGCATTGCAGGCAGGCAGATTCTTTACTGTTGAGCCACCAAGGATCAAGGTGATCACATTATTCACCAAAGGCCACAGAACCAGTCCACGGGGGTCTCACCTTCTGCCCCTGAATGCTGGGCTCATCTCTTCCTCTCCTGCCTCCTGCAGGCCGCCTGGGGTTCTAGAGACGAGGGAGCCAGATTCACAGCCAAGGGCAAACTGAGCACCTGGCTGCTTCTGGCCCGCCAATAATCTAGCCCCTTATAACAATATAAAGTGTCTGTTTTACATTTTTTTTAGTGGGCACAACATGTATTTGTATTAATAAAAATTGTATTATATACAGTAGCCAGTTCAATTTCCAGTCCAGAGTAACTTTAAATATTCTACAAGAAATTATGGCAAAACTTCTCACGTTATTCTACTTTACTAAATAACCAGACAGATCTTTGGGAGACATATAAAGGGCTTAAAATATATACATAGAAAAACAAATAGCATAAATTAATGCACATATGTGAAATTTAGAAGAATGGTATGGATGAATCTATTTGCAAAGCAGAAGTAGAGACACAAACACAGAGAATAAACATATGGGCACAGGCTGGGGAAAGGAGGATGAATTGGGAGATTAAGACTGACATACATACACTATTGATACTATGTGTAAAATAGGGTAATTAAAGAGACTCTGCTGTACAGCACGGAGAACTCTGCTCAATGCTCTTTGGTGACCTAAATGGGAAGGAAATTCAAAAACAGAGAGGATATATAAATATATATATTCAATTCAGTTCAGTCACTCAGTTGTGTCCGACTCTTTGCAACCCCATGGACTGCAGCACACCAGGTCTCCCTGTCCATCACCAACTCCTGGAGTTCACTCAAACTCATGCCCATTGAGTCAGTGATGCCATCCAGCCATCTCATCCTCTATCATCCCCTTCTCCTCCTGCACCCAATCCATCCCAGCATCAGGGTCTTTCCCAGTGAGTCAACTCTTCACATGAGGTGGCCAAAGTATTGGAGTTTCAGCTTTAGCATCAGTCTTTCCAATGAACACCCAGGAGTGATCGCCTTCAGAATAGACTGGTTGGACCTCCTTGCAGTCCAAGGGACTCTCAAGAGTCTTCTCCAACACCACAGTTCAAAGCATCAATTCTTTGGCACTCAGCTTTCTTCACAGTCCAACTCTCACATCCATACGTGACCACAGGAAAAACCATAGCCTTGACTAGATGGACCTTTGTTGGCAAAGTAATGTCTCTGCTTTTTAATATGCTTTCTAGGTTGGTCATAACTTTTCTTCCAAGGAGTAAGCGCCTTTTAATTTCATGGCTGCAATCACCATCTGCAGTGATTTTGGAGCCCAAAAAAATCAAGTCTGACACTGTTTCCACTGTTTCCCCATCTATTTCCCATGAAGTGATGGGACCAGATGCCATAATCTTCGTCTTCTGAATGTTGAGCTTTAAGCCAACTTTTTTACTCTCCTCTTTCACTTTCATCAAGAGGCTTTTTAGTTCCTCTTCACTTTCTGCCATAAGGGTGGTGTCTCTGCTTGTCATTATTCTTAATCCTAAGAATTAACTATTCAGGTAAACCAGACTACACAAGTGTCTTGCTTTGACCTTGAAATATCTTTAGGATTGTCTTCACAATTATGGTTAAACTGATA
>SJYW01008766.1:1180169-1192294 GCA_006410735.1 Raphicerus campestris
AATCTCTGGAGCTTGGCTCTTTGCCTCCTGTTTGGGGCCACTATTACCTGAGTCACCAGCAGGTACTGGAATACCCACAGGCCCCTGCCTCAATGTGGTTTAATAAAGCAATACAGAAACAATTTTTGGCTTTGCTGCAAATGTGCATAATGGAAAGCAAATATTATTAAAAAGACAATCATTTTTAGTGATTAAAATAATCCAAGGCAGAAAAAATTTCTCCCATAAGTTTCGAAGTTCTCATTTATCATCGTTTTGCCACAAGAAGCCAGAGTAATTTTATTTTTCCTGACTTCTATTAAAAAGATCAATACATATGATTCCAAAGAGTCTCGGCTCATGAAAAGATGGAGCAGGCCTGTAATCACATATGAAAGTATTGGTTGTCATTAGCAGAAAGATTGATCTGAAAAGACAGCAGACCCACAGTGAAAGGACTTAAAATTTTCCACTGGGCAGCCCAACAACTTTCACCTTCCAGGTAATTGAATACAGATAACAGATTACCATATTAGAGGAAAGAATTGGATTGGAGATATTCAGGAGATACCCGCTTTAGCAAAGCAATACCAAATCTCTCAGTAATGATTTTTGTGTGATGCAAAAGCAGTAATGTAGACTGACAGCACAAAGGCCCGGCCCAATGCGCATTGAAGGCAAAGTTGTTGGATCCGATTCTTATACAGTTACCTGTGGCATCAGAGGTTCTAACAGATGCATGTGTTCAGTTGACTGTAAAAAACCGAGTTAAGGAACATATTCAGGCAAATGTCATGGCTTTCTTCCACGAATAAAGCTTCTTTTGGCTTTCTTCAGTGAGTTATTGATATAACCCTGAGTGGTAATTGTATAAAACTCTCAAGAACTGAACTCATGGGCAGGCATGCAAACGGTTTTCTTCACTGCATAACTCTCCTTTCCAGAAACCCACTAACAGTGCAGTAAAAAATCTGAGCTATAAAACAAGCTGGAATTTTTATAGGACCTTGGAAGGGCACGGTGGATTTGAAAATTCAGAGTTGTGGTCCAAGAACACTAAACGGAAGGTGGGGTTTTCCATATCTTCATCCTTGACCTACGAATATTCCATGTTGACACACCTGAAGATGGTGCTCCCAAGCTCCAGAATTTAGGCATAAAATGAAAGAGGGGCTGAGTCCGTGAATAAGAGAGATGCTATTAACCAAAACTTTGGCCTGGATGTTTTTTAAGACATCTGAATATTTCATCACCTTTCAATCCCTTTCCTTACTTAGCAGCCAGCAAATACCTGGACATCTCATAGGAATCAAATCTGTTCATAATTATTAACCACTGATCATTTTCATAATGACCTAAAAGCTCATCTTGGAGAAAGATACCAACTTCCATCCCCTATAACAACCATCCTGACAGTGTAAGTGAGCATTGCATTGGTGTTGAAAACCATCGTTTGCCATAGACCTCAGTAGAGTTCGAGAGACATTTTATGTCAAGTGTGCTCCTCTGTGACTCTTCTGTGAATTCCTGAATTCCTTCATTATCTAAATTTTACACAAAATCACATTGTCCCGGCGTTCACTAGACACCTCAGTGCACACAAAGCAAAACTGTTTTCCTCCATGTCCAAATTAAACAAAACATAAACACTTGTTTTTATAAAAATTCCAGAAAATGTTCACGCTTTTGGAATTTCCTGTAATAATAGTATCAGGAGTAAATTCCTTTAAATACAGAGGACAGGAATAAGACCAGCCAAGAATTATTTTTAGTTTTTCAAGCTTAGTAAATTCTTTTCCATTCTCAACTGAAAGAATTTTTCTTCTTGCAACTAAGAAAACATCTCCATTTTACTAATGAAGTCAATACTTTTTTAAAAAGTGGAAATATTATTTTTCCCATTTGTGCCTCATACAGGAATCTGTATAAATACATGTGTACATGTTTATATTCCATGCTTGTAGTGAGCCTACATTTTTTTTTAACCAATTCTCTTTTCAAGAAAACTAAATTAAGGATCACTCAAAGGCACTCTTACTTTAAAAGTGGAGCATGTTGGTACCCCAAGACTAGAGTGGGCTATGGAAACTTCTTGTCTTTGTCCTGTTGAAGGGCTCTGACAGTGACTCCTGGGTCACACAACACCACAACAGACAGGATGCCATGACATAGCTATGAATGCATGAATGCTCAGTGACAGGGCTCCCTCCCTGCCCTCCCCTGTCTTGCTGATGCTTTGATGAGAGATCGAGGATATGATGACCTGGGTTGACACACTCTCAAAGGAGTTGTCAGTACAGCGTGTATGATGCCCAAATGCACACACTGGGCTCTGATTTGTACTGGGCTGTGCTAATTACAGTGTGTGAGAGTTGTATCTCATTCCTGTTCTCTGTGTACATTGTGATAAACAAAAAGTTGCTGCGGCGTGAAACAAGAAGTAAATAGGACCTCAAGCACCTTACTGTTACAAACAGCTCAGAAATTATTTTCTTGTTGTATGCATGCTCAGTCATGCCCAACACTTTGCGACCCCATGGACTGTAACCCACTGGCTCCTCTGTCCGTGGAACTCTCCAGGCAAGAATGTTTGAGTGGGCTGCCGTTTCTTACTCCAGGGGATCTTCCCAAGCCAGGGATCAGACTGAACCCACACCTCTTGTGTCTCCTGCATTGTCAGGCAGATTCTTTGCCACTGTGCTACCTGGGAATGAAAATTATAGCATATCATTCTAAAAAGAGAAGACAAAATGAGAGGAAAAAACTATAATATAACTGTACTAATCAGGGCTCTCCAGAGACATAGAACCAATCAGAGAGACAATGATTTATTCATTAATTATAAGCAATTGGCTCATGTAGTTATGATGGGGAGAAGTCCCAGAATTTTCAGAAGGCTGGAGAGCCAGTGGGATGTATTTCCAGTCCAAGTGCAAAAGCAGGGACAAGCCAATGTGCCAGCTCAAATGCCACCAGGCCGGAGGAATTCCCTCCTAACTCAACATTTTTATTCATTCAAGCCTTCAACTGACTGGACTCATTCCACCCACAGGAGGGAGAGTAATCTGCTTAACTTGGTCCACTGATTTAAATGTTAATCTCATACAAAAACACCCTCCCCACACACCCAGAATAATATCTGAGTACTCTACGACCCAGTCAAATTAACATATAAAATTAATTATCACAATAACCTTGTCAAATGCTAATCAAATACACTTTGCCTTTCCCTGGTGGCTCAGAGGTTAAAGCGTCTGTCTCCAATGCAGGAGACCCGGGTTTGATCCCTGGGTCAGGAAGATCTCCTGGAGAAGGAAATGGCAATCCACTCCAGTATTCTTGCCTGGAGAATCCCATGGACGGAGAAGCCTAGTAGGTTACAGTTCACAGGGTTACAAAGAGTCGGACGCGACTGAGCGACTTCACCTTCACCTGTCTTAATACAAGGGGTAACTTCTGATCATTCCTTTTTTATGATGATTATTTTTGTCCATTTTTGTCCATTGCTTTAAATATCTCTCTGCACTTCAACAAGCAGGCAATAGATAAAAAGTAAAATTGCACTGAAAATTCATTCCCCAGCTAAAGCAAACTCAGGGAACATCTATCTAATAAAATGGAGAATCAATACAATTATAATTTTAAGTCAGAGCCAATGCCAAGTTGTCTTGTAAAGAAGTTTTATAGGAATTCACATTCTTTGTTTCTGTTAGGAAAAATCATATTAAAATAGAATTAATTTAATAATCATCAAACTGGTTGGTTTAGTGATGATAAGTTTGACTAAGAAACATGCATCCAGCTTCTATTCCTTTGAAACTACCTTTTCCAATTCTTTTAGGACCTTGCTACTCAAAGAGGATGTTGCAGAGAAGCAGCGCCTGTATCACCTGGGAGTTTGTCTAAAATTCAGATTCCAGGCCCTACACCAGGCCTATTAGATTAGAATATCTGGGGATGGGGCCTAGCTATTTGCATTTTAAGAAGCTCTCCGGGTAATTCTTGAGCACGATAGCATTTGAGAGTCCCTATGATAGATAATGTTTTATCCATCTGGCAAAAATCACACATGCCACAGATTAAATCTCAACCAGAGAAACTTAATTCTATCATCCAGTTGAAGCTTAAGTTATCAGCCAAGCTGGCACACACTCTAATTCATTCAACAATGGAGAATTTTCTATTTAACTGGTTTGCTCATTCTGTCTAAATTTTGGAGGATTACATTCATTTTGATAAACCTAGTGGTACCAGAGAACATCAAGATAACACAATATTTAAATGTAATAGTAAATTTTAAATGTAAATACTAGTAGTAGTTAGCAGTTTGTCGCTCAGTCGTGTCCGACTCCTTGCGACCCCATGGACTGTAGCCTACCAGGCTCCTCCCTCCATGGGATTCTCCAGGCAAGAGTGCTGGAGTGGGTAAGTGAAAGTTAATATTAAAATGTTAAATGTGCTTTGCATATCACTCTACCATTTGGCGTAAATAGGCAGCCCTCAGAATACATTTCAAATTGTCATCATTTCTCTAATTAGCCATACTTTCAAGTAAAAGATGAAAGGCACCAGTCAATACATGTGATCGAGGTCTTGGCTATGAACATGAGTACTGAAAAGCACTGGTCTGGAAGAGCTGGCTTATTTATTGTGGAGTATCTTTTACTCCTGCCATCCAAGTTGTATCTTAGAAAATGATACTAGTTCATTTACAGACTTTAGTCAGTCCAGACCCCCTCTTTGCAACAAGCAGATGAAAAGACAGATTTTGGAATAATGCAGTTTTCCTTCTCTTCCCCTCGCCTGAGTTCCCAGTGTCTCCTTTGTGCCCATATACACAGCATTAATTCCCCGTTAAGACAGCCATCGCTTGCATCTTGGCCTTTCCTGCTCAGAATGCCCTTCTCTTGTGGTAATCTCTCCCCAAGTTCATCCACACTAACCAAGCCCTGCTCTTCTCATTTTTCTTCCCTCTTTCCAAATAAAAATGTTCTATACCATTTCCCTCTCTTAAGAGACCTGATATGAACTATTTGTCTGTTCAAAATCTGTCTGATACCATTCCCTTGGGATAATAATAATAAGCAATAATTTGGCACTGTGTCAGGTTATGATTCAGTGCAAAGATACTTGGAGCTACAGAATCAGAGTTCAAGACCTAGCTATGGTTTTGTAAACTTGGGGGAGGCTTTCCCCTCAAAGAACTCATAATTCAATAAAATAAATAAGACAGTTAAACAAAAATACAATTGACTGGAAAATGCCTCCAAAAGACATGGCAAGCTGAGGGAATCAAGAACAGAAGAGCTCATATCTGGTTGGACAAAAACTTCAGAAAGTTTCTCAGAGGAAGCCACCCTGGTTCACAGTAAACTCAACCTGTTGGGGGGGGGGGTCACACTTGAAACAAAATAGATATACCCCAAATTTCTCCATCGAGAAATAAGAACGGAGTCCATGCAAACTCATATATGTTGGTTTTTCTCTTGGCTCTGAGCAGAATGACACTCATCATGTGAGCCAGCTGGAGTCATTCTTTCACCAGGAGCCATAGACAATGACGTCATCATGGTCCATTGAAACTAGTCATGTAACATCCATCACAAGCTATGTATGAAGATGTGAGTGGATGGGGACAAGTGTGTGTGCAGGATCATATGTGATTCTTGCCTCAAGAGAACTGGATAGCTTTTTTGTCTATTGCTAAATAAGGGCATGTTGAACAATTTTGTAGGCCAAGCCCCATAATGAGAATATGGCTATAAACAATGAAGAAGCAATTTCTGTTCTTCAAGAGCTTACAGTCANTTACGATTCAGTGCAAAGATACTTGGAGCTACAGAATCAGAGTTCAAGACCTAGCTATGGTTTTGTAAACTTGGGGGAGGCTTTCCCCTCAAAGAACTCATAATTCAATAAAATAAATAAGACAGTTAAAAAAAATACAATTGACTGGAAAATGCCTCCAAAAGACACGGCAAACTGAGGGAATCAAGAACAGAAGAGCTCATATCTGGTTGGACACAAACTTCAGAAAGTTTCTCAGAGGAAGCCACCCTGGTTCACAGTAAACTCAACCTGTTGGGGGGGTCACACTTGAAACAAAATAGATATACCCCAAATTGCTCCATCGAGAAATAAGAACGGAGTCCATGCAAACTCATGTATGTTGGTTTTTCTCTTGGCTCTGAGCAGAATGACACTCATCATGTGAGCCAGCTGGAGTCATTCTTTCACCAGGAGCCATAGACAATGACGTCATCATGGTCCATTGAAACTAGTCATGTAACATCCATCACAAGCTATGTATGAAGATGTGAGTGGATGGGGACAAGTGTGTGTGCAGGATCATATGTGATTCTTGCCTCAAGAGAACTGGATAGCTTTTTTGTCTATTGCTAAATAA
Source organism: Raphicerus campestris (assembly GCA_006410735.1). Taxonomy (NCBI): domain Eukaryota; kingdom Metazoa; phylum Chordata; class Mammalia; order Artiodactyla; family Bovidae; genus Raphicerus; species Raphicerus campestris. Next base: position 1,186,555 of record SJYW01008766.1, read on the forward strand.
GGGCATGTTGAACAATTTTGTAGGCCAAGCCCCATAATGAGAATATGGCTATAAACAATGAAGAAGCAATTTCTGTTCTTCAAGAGCTTACAGTCAAAATAACCAAACAGACATTTACAAATAATGACTAGTGTAGACTAAAATGTTGCTGCAATTTTAAGACTTAAACTCTACATAGCTTTCAGGCAGTGATTTCTCATCTCTGCTACAGCTCCAGGATCTGCTGCTTCAGTGAAGAGGATTATGACCCCAATCCTCATACTGAGTGGTGTTGCCAATGCCTGTCTTGGTTCCATGAAGACAGCCCTGTCTCATCAGAATGGAGTCCTCATTTACTTTCTGGAACACTCTATTAATCCATGGTTCTTAGCCTACAAGGATCACCTGGGGGGCTAACAAGCAGATATCTGGCTTCATCCAGAAATTCTGATTCAGACTATAGCTGGGATAGCATACATTGCATTTGGAAAAACCCATTTGAGCGGTTTTAAAGAAGAGAGTTGTGTGAATTGCCTTAAGAAGCCCTGTAACCTAGAAATGGACAAACTAAAAACCCCAATTTTCCTTATCCAGACAAACTGAGAACATAATTTAATTGATATGCTACATCCACCTCAGAATGTCTCAAAAATATGCACAAATATCTGCATACCTTCTTTTGCCTTCAAACGACACTAAGAGATAAACTATTCTAAAAATAGAAGAAAGTAAACAATCCTGAGACTTAAACTCTTTGTGAGGAGTTGTTTTAGTATAAAACTTCAATACATGCTCCAGGTTAATGAGGAAGACTGTTTATCATTCTGTTTTTTAAAATATGTATCAGTAAATCTCTCTTTTAGGCAGCTTGAGTAAATGCCTAAAGTTAAGAAATATGCCAAACCCAAAACTAAATACTGCCAACAATTCATGATAGAAATAAAATCAACTTCAAAATTGGAGATAAGCCACAGATAAAAGAGAGGTTTTATACTATGACCTTCAAATCAATTCTTTGGTTTTCTTTCTTTCTGTTTAAATGACAGACAACTAGAAAAAAAATAACTGTTTTTTTTCACTAAATCTAATTTTTCACATAATATTGATTTAAAGGCAATGTTATCAATAGTCATAAGTAAAAGAATAGGAACTTACAAAACCATAATTCTGTTGAAACCAAGGTACCCAGTTTATGAGTCAAGATCAGCAAATTAGATTAGAAAATACATCAAGGCCAGAATGATGTGAAATGAGAAGGGCAGACAGTAAGAGAAGAAATAGTAAAGACAGATTCTTCAAAATCCTATTGAGTGTTTTTTAATTCATAAAAGGGTAACTTTATATAAAAACTTTGCAAATAAATGAGTGATTGGAAAAAAAATAGCTCAACAGCATGACAGTCATTGAAAGACTTGAAAATGAATTAAAGAAAATAAAAAACTGGATCTTTCCTTCACTCAACTAACTGTTGTGCAAATGGCCTGGGGTCTAATACAGTAAGCTATGTTAGAAATACAGGTTGAATAAAATATTTTTTAAATGGAGTGATGAATGAATAGTATTTTTTGTAAATCGGAAGCATGTAGTGAATTTATATCCATGCCTCTAAGGCACTCATCACTTAGCCAACAAAGTCACAGACATCTATCTCTACAGTTAAGCATAATACAGAAAGATGTATGTTACATCAGTCATATGAAACAGTGATTCAGGAACAGTGAGGAGAGCGTGATAAATTTTCCTGTGAGCTTAAATAGGGACGGTCTCACAGGAGAGGTGAGTGTTTTGCAGACTCTGGGTCTAACGAAGTCTCTGGGTGAAGGTACTCACTAGCTTGGAATCATCTCTTATTTAATCCATACAGAGTTTCCCCTTGGGTCCTCCATGTGACTCTCATCACACACTCCACATACAGATGTTCAGCCACCATCTATATGCATACGACTCCCAAAACTCTATCTTGAGATAAACACCTGAGTTTCAGACTCACACCCAAATTGCCTTCTGAATAACCTACAGGTTCCTCAAATTCATTATATCTAAATCTATTAACATTCCCCCCTTCTCCACCTCCAACCTAAACCTCCTCATCTTCTCCTATTTACCTTCTCATTGAAAGACACAGCCATTCATAGCCTGACAGAAATTTTCCATAATTCCAGACTCTCCCCATCCCTACACCCAGTCACTAAGCCCTGGCTCTTCCATTTAAAAACCTCACCCTTTCTCATCCTTCCACAACTACAGTNCCTGACAGAAATTTTCCATAATTCCAGACTCTCCCCATCCCTACACCCAGTCACTAAGCCCTGGCTCTTCCATTTAAAAACCTCACCCTTTCTCATCCTTCCACAACTACAGTCTTAGTTGATACTCTTAACATGTTTTACCTTCTTCAAGATGATCCTCCACTGCCAGAGAGATGAACTGTAACTGACAGTGATTTTGCTTCTCTGATTAATATCTTCCAACAATGTCATGGCACATTAGAATAAATCCCCCATTCCTCTTGAACTGGGATCTCTCACTCTACCACCCTTTTCCCCACTGCCTCCAACAGGTTTTCAGAGCTTTGCCCACGTGGCACTTTCTCCTGTGGCTTGACCTGGCTGTTTTCTCCTACACATGGACGTCACCAGATGGTCAATACTGAAATCAGATTGATTATATTCTTTGCATGGAGAAGCTCTATACAGTCAGCAAAAACAAGACTGGGAGCTGACTGTGGCTCAGATCATGAACTCCTTATTGCCAAATTCAGACTTAANAAGGTCCATCTAGTCAAGGCTATGGTTTTTCCAGTGGTCATGTATGGATGTGAGAATTGGACTGTGGAGAAAGCTGAGCACCAACAAATTGATGCTTTTGAATTGTGGTGTTGGAGAAGCCTCTTGAGAGTCCCTTAGACTGCAAGGAGATCCAATCAGTCCATTCTAAAGGAGATCAGTCCTAAGTATTCACTGGAGGGACTAATGCTAAAGCTGAAACTCCAGTACTTTGGCCACCTCATACGAAGAATTGACTCATCGGAAAGGACCCTGATGCTGGGAATGATTGAGGGCAGGAGGAGAAGGGGACGACCGAGGATGAGATGGCTGTATGGCATCACCGACTCGACATACATGAGTTTGAGTAAACTCCGGGAGTTGGTGATGAACAGGGAGGCCTGGCGTGCTGCGGTTCAAGGGGTCACAAAGAGACGGATATGGCTAAGTGNCCGACTCGACATACATGAGTTTGAGTAAACTCCGGGAGTTGGTGATGAACAGGGAGGCCTGGCGTGCTGCGGTTCAAGGGGTCACAAAGAGACGGATATGGCTAAGTGACTAACACTTCCACTTGTAAACACTTGCATAAGACTAGAATGGAAACTGAAAGCCTGGTCTCACCTCCTAGAATGGAGACCTCCTCACTTTGTTCATCCTGTGAAAATCATTTGACTTCTCTGAAGCTTCATGACCCCATTTGAAAATATGGCGTGTAGAAAAAATAGAAAATGCAAGCAGGGTATCTCACACATGGTTTGATACAGTAGATGCACTGTGACGTTTATTTCCATCACTCCCAAGGCTTCCCCTTGAAGCTATGATTTATCTGTTCAAAATAGAACAGCGATTTTTTATTACTTTTATTGGAAATACTAGCATTTTGTTTTCCATAGAAATGTAATAATTGATGTTATTGGCGGCCACTCTTTATTAAAATGTTATACTTCAAAATCATGCAGAATCCTTGAAAAACATCTAATTCCAAGTTCCTTTTAGTACTGTCATAATCATTGCCACAGCCCTGCAAGATAATCATGAACACTTTTCTTCAATATCCCTATTATCCAGGAACCCTCTCCTTCCAAAGAAAGAGTTGCATTTTAAAGTCTATTCAACTCTGAGATTTGCCTCCCTTAATTTCCCTTCATTGATTCCATCCTGATTCCTTGGGAACCCACATAACAAGTATTATCTGTCTTTGAATGCCAGTCCTTAACTCTTATCATACAGCTATCCTATTGCCCTCTTTCACCTTTTCTTCTCTCAAAGGAAGCCTATTGCTTGCTGGGGTTTGAAGTAGGTTATTTACTCCCTAAATTTAAAAGATACTTGCTCCTTGAAAGCAAAGCTATTACAAACCTAAGCATATTAAAAAGCAAAGACATCACTTTGCTGACAAAGGTTCATGTAGTCAAACTTCGGTTTTCTAGTAGTCATGTATGGATGTGAAAGTTGGACCATAAGGAAAGCTGAATACCAAAGAACTGATGCTTTCAACGTGTGGTGTTGAAGATTCCCAAGATTCCTTTGGACAGCAAGAGATCAAAGAAGTCAATCCTAAAGGAAATGAACCATGAATATTCACTGGAAGGACTGATGGTGAAGTTGAAGCTCTAATACTTTGGCCACCTGAAGTGAAAAGTCAACTCATTGGAAAAGACCCTGATGCTGGGAAAGACTGAAGACCAAAGAAGAAGAGGGCAGCAGGGGATGAGAGGGTTAGATGGCATCACTGACTCAATGGACATGAATCTGAGCAAACTCCAGGAGATAGCAAAGGACATGGAAGCCTGGGGTGCTCTGGTCAATGGCATGCTTTAAAGAGTCAGACACAGCTTAGTGACTGAACAACAGTGTTTACTATGATTGGGACTCAGTTTGTTCAGCTAAAATTATGGATAATCATATCTCCTTTTCTTGGTTCTGAGAAATTAATGGTAAATATCATTAAACAAATACTAGTAACTTTGTGTGTCAGGCATTAGTTGGGAAATCATGGGTTTAAAATGAACAGAATGTGCAAATATCCTGTTATTATGAACTAATTTTCTTGTGGAGAAGCAGAGAGTACACAACCTATACTGTGGTATAGAAAATGAGCAAAATAGAAAAGAGGTCAGTAGGTAGGGCTAAGTACTAGTAAGAGATATAAAGAAATAGGCTATTTGAAATACTGGAACTTGAGGTATTAAATTTAGATATTGCAATGAAGTGAATAAGGAGCTCAGGATATGAGCCACAGTCAGCTCACAGTCTTGTTTTTGCTGACTGTATAGATCTTCTCCATCTTTGGCTGCAAAGACTACAGTCAATCTGATTTCAGTGTTTAACATCTGATGATGTCCATGTGTAGAGTCTTCTCTTGTGTTGTTGGAAGAGGGTGTCCGTTATGACCAGTGCATTCTCTTGGCAAAATTCTATTACCCTTTACCCTGCTTCATTCCATACTCCATGGCCAAATTTGCCTGTTACCCTAGGTGTTTCTTGTCTTTCTATTTTTGCATTCCAGTCCCCTATAATGAAAAGGACATCTTTTTGGGGTATTAGTTCTAATCTTGTAGGTTTTCAGAGAACTGTTCAACTTCAGCTTCTTCAGCATTACTGGTTGGGGCATAGACTTGGATTACTGTGATATTGAATGGTTTGCCTTGGAAACGAACAGAGATCATTCTGTCGTTTTTGAGATTGCATCCAAATACTGCATTTCAGACTCTTTTGTTGACCACGATGGCTACTCCATTTTTTTCTGAGAGATTCCTGCCCACAGTAGTAGATATAATGGTCATCTGAGTTAAATTTACCCATTCCAGTCCATTTTAGTTATCTGATTCCTAGAATGTCGACATTCACTCTTGCCATCTCCTATTTGATCACTTCCAATTTGCCTTGATTCATGCACCTAACATTCCAGGTTCCTATGCAATATTGCTCTTTACAGCATTAAACATTTCTTCAGTCACATCCACAACTGGGCTTTTTTTTTTTTTTTTTTT
>SJYW01008766.1:1204133-1219242 GCA_006410735.1 Raphicerus campestris
TTGATGCTGAAGCTCCAATACTTTGGTCCCCTGATGCAAAGAACTGACTCATTGGAAAAGACCCTGAAGCTGGGAAAGACTGAAGGTGGGAGGAGAAGGGGATGGCAGAGGATGAGATGGTTGGATGGCATCACTGACTCAATGGACATGAGTTTGAGTCAACTCCAGGAGTTGATGATGGACAGAGAGGACTGGAGTGCTGCGTCCATGGGGTCACAGAGTCAGACACAACTGAGAAACTGAACTGAACTGAACTGAGCATCCTTCCCTTCCCTTCAGCTGACCACTTTCTCTGTTTTCTAGCTTCTGCTCATCCCAGTGACCATTCCTCTTCCTTTGGGAGGCATTTTTTTATCCTCTGGTCCCCAGATCTCTGTGCCTATCTCTAGTGGAGGGCTTCACACTGTTTGGTATTAGTTAGAATATTTATCTACATCCTCCAAGCTAACAGCAGAAGCTTAAGGGCAAGTCTTTGTTCTGTTCATCTCTATATCCCTCATGCCAAGCACAAAGCTCATCACATAAGATTACAATAGCTTGTGGATTATTTCAGTTAACTAAAACCTTTCTTGATCTTCACAATTGTTGCCATTCAAGAACAAATAGTTGAAAATCTCAGAAGACATATGACTAGTCAACAAAATTTATGCCTCCAAAATGAACCACCAACAATGAAAACTACATCCTCAAGTTTTATAATTATCACAACTGATTGGATATTAAAATTATGCATCAGCCAGTAGCTTTCTTCTACATTGTGCCAAATAACTGATTTGATAGTGTTGTTTAAACCATTGTATTATCCAATAATTTCAAGGCAGCTGACTTAGAGGAGCAGCTGCTTGAGTTTCATGTAGGTTCAGCCTTTGTGAAGTGTTGACTTATTTCACTGAGTTACTATAACTCATTCTGTTAAGCACACTTTNATATTAAAATTATGCATCAGCCAGTAGCTTTCTTCTACATTGTGCCAAATAACTGATTTGATAGTGTTGTTTAAACCATTCTATTATCCAATAATTTCAAGGCAGCTGAGTTAGAGGAGCAGCTGCTTGAGTTTCATGTAGGTTCAGCCTTTGTGAAGTGCTGACTTATTTCACTGAGTTACTATAACTCATTCTGTTAAGCACACTTTTGAACATCTACTTTAGGATAAGCACAGATTCCATACCAATTGTTCTTCAAGTGTATCCCATGGACCGTCTTCATCTAAATCACCTGAGGATCTTGCTAAAATCCAGATTCTTGCATTCCATCCTAGAAGTCCTAATCCAAAACCTGTAGAAGTAGGGCCTGGTATCTGCATCTGCAAAAAGCCTCTTATCAGTATTTATTCAAACTAAAGTTTGAGAGTCATTGGTCTACACTTTGGACAGTCCCACAGAAAGTAGAAGAAAAAGACCAGGGAGTGGAGAGATGAGAGAGTGAGGGAGGTCCATGGGGAAGAAAGGGAAATATATTATTTAGGTATAGGATCAGCTGCTACAGTAAGGAGACCCAAGACAAACAGAGTTTATTTCTGTTACACACGATGGTCTGGGAATAGGCAATCCAGAGTTCATGTGGTGTTGTCAAGGTGTCAAGGACCCAGGATTCTGCTATCCTGTTGCCCTGTCATTCTGCGAGCCTTTCTCTCATCTGCATGATCTAAGGTGATTCACTACCTCATGCTCATCCCACCAAGGTGATCGAGGGTGCTTCCCCTTAAAGGCACAAGCCAGAAGGTACGTTCATAACACCTGCTTATATTCCAAGACTTACGCATGCAGCTTCACCCAACCACAAAAGAGACTGAGTGGGTTCAGGAGAGACCTGTGTGCCCCCACTTAGAAACGTTCTATAAAAATTGAGAAAGGGGAAATAGATAATGAGGTCGACTCACAGTTTCTGCCACCTTGCAGAAAGACGAAGAAGAGACAGGAAGAGCTAGGAGAGGAGGTCGAAGGGAATGAAAAGCTATAAAACCAGCTGTAAGTTTTCTAAAACATTCTCCATCCTTCAAACCACAGCCAGATACATGTACTTACAGTCTGGTGTTCCTGATTTTCTGAGCTTCTTTAATCAAGGCTGTCGTATTCACTTTCACTCACGCCCCTCTAGCCTTGGTTTTGGACATTGACTTTGATTGGATAATGATCTGCTGCCAATTTTTCCAATATTCTTGGCATAATGGGCAACAGGCACAAGTAGCTTATCCAAGTTCTCTGCTTTATATTAAACATCATGGGCTGGAGGATGAATTTTAAGTAGTACTGTGTCCTTGCTTGTGGTTAAAGATGGCACTGTTCGATAATCCAAGCATGGTACTCTTTATGAATAGTCCCCCTCAAATTGTGCAGTGCTGTGACCCTGCGCTTGGTGAACTGAATTTCCAGGTGAATAACAATCTCAACTTTGACATGGAATCTTCTCTTTGGTTTGTCATCTGGCTGATGGAAGAACTGTAAGCACAAAGGGACCAGTTTGGGGGTTATTTCTACGCTCCGGGTATGTTTCTTGCAGAGTAAGAACTGCCATGGCCTCGAGCCCAGAATACTGACCGGTGAAGAACAACCCCATCATCCTCTCATGAGCCTAAGATGAACCACATGACATCCATTCCACAGATCAGACCTCAGGTCAGGTCTTAACTGCTTTTGGACAATGGCTATTTACATGATTTATGGAGCAAAGACTAGGTACAATGCAATCCTCAGGATATGTTAGAAAGTTAGAGGGTATTTCTAAGCATGAAAATATGCAACATTTCAGGGGTAATGTCATAAAAAGAAGCATCGGACCAATAGATCACTGTCTCCACGCAACTGTAATCTCTAAAAATAACTTTAGCTCTCATTTCTGAGAGTGAGAGAGAAACTCTAGAAGTTCTACTCACGTTTTTTAGGAGGCCATATGTAACCTAACTTTTCCAAAACTGAACTTGAATATAATCTAATTAGAATTACATTCAACCAGGACATTTCAGTATAGATTCAGATCCACAAAGCAAAGGAAAAGATAATGTGGTTTTATTCCAAAGCGCAGCCTTAAACACATGGCAACACTCATCGTTCTCAAAATTCCCAGTTGCTTCGTTTGCTCCCAAGAGTCAAGTGGCTTCTATAAGAAAATTACATGTGGTCAGAAAATTACAGGAGGCCTGCTTCTTAGGAAGTAATGATCCATTCATCTGATAATTTGCTAAATGCTTACTCTTTCCACTCGTCATTTTTTCCTTCTTGGTTAGCACATCATGCACATCGTAATGAGAGATAAAGAAATGGAAACACTCCTAGAAAAACAGGCAAAAATAAGAACCAAAAAAATAAGATATACAAAATGTCTTTAAAAGTAAGCTTCTTATTTTTAAAAATGCTTTTTCTGAAAAGCACTAGGGGAGAAGCCTAAATGTACTAGGATAGCCCCACAGACAGTGATTTTCAGATGGGGATGTCGTATGCCCTCATCCCTGGAATCAATACCACAGAAAAAGGACACTGGGGGAAAAGGACACTCTGAGCACAGTTTCAGGTTGGCATCCAATTGTGGACAACTCCACCCTGTCTCCAGAGGCTTCTGTAGGATTCCAACTCTGGTCTTGGAAATGTGTATCTATAAGACACACTGATGTGCAGGCTATTGTTTTAGAGGTAAATCCTTGCATTTAGTTGTCCCGAGGTTGACATTCCCGTGGGTTAGCTATCCCCGCCAGTTTTTCCTTTCTCGCTGGCCACGTTTCAGCTTCACCAGAACCTGGGGCTGTGGCAGTGGAAAGCGAAGAGCAGCCCGGCATCACCCTTGCTGCTCTGCCTGCTGCTGCGTGGCAAGGAGAAGGCTGGAACTGACAGCCAGAAAGACTTTCCACTATGAAACACAAGATAAGCCCAGGGATGTCCTCTTGTGCCTGCGGAATGTAGCCAGTTCTCATGTGTCCACAGAGCAGCCATGCCAGGTGAACTCGAGTGGGGAAAACCGGGCCGGCTCGTACAGGGCTTGATGTATTACAATAGCCAGGATTTTCAATATGTCAGCTCTTTTTGGTGTGATTTAATACAGCTTAGTTGAAAGGAAAAATAGAAAATCTATATGAACAGTTTCCAGCTGTCGGCTCTAATTTCCCATGACGGCCCATGACAAGGAACTCGCAGCAAAACTGGATCAGAAAGGGGCTCATTGGAATCAGTGCTCCCTCTTTCTCTTTCTTTTCACTCTTTCTCAACATTCCTCAGAAACATATCCAATTCTCAGGCCAAGCAGGATGAGGAAAATGACCATTTACACTGCATGGCGTCTAAAAGTATTCTACACTAATTTCAACATTCTAGGAAAGTAGCTGTAGGTTATTCCAATATTAATAGAAGAAAGGAAGCATTTCTTCAAAGATAAGTATGAGTATTTGCTCATACTCTATGCATTTCTCATCCTAGATGAAAAGTTTCCATTCTTCTCCTGAAATCGATTCCTTATAAAGCTGAAAAGTCAGCTGACATTGTGTTTTAATGAACTTCTCTTCTGAGTTCCTAGAGGGGAAGAGAGTGGAGCACAGAGAAATACTCACTCTCTAGGCTGTAAGATCAGAAAAGGAAGGCCGTGGTCTATTCTCCACTGTTGAGTACCTAGCTCTTTGCCCGGCACATAATAGTTCAGTAAATTTTTTGCTGTATGTTAATTGACTCTTCCCAATGGATAAGTCACTTTTTCTGCCACTCCCCAATACTCCACACTCTAACAAAGATCTTCTTAAAGATACCATGATTCTTATTCCAGACTNTGTAAGATCAGAAATGGAAGGCCGTGGTCTATTCTCCACTGTTGAGTACCTAGCTCTTTGCCCGGCACATAATAGTTTAGTAAATTTTTTGCTGTATGTTAATTGACTCTTCCCAATGGATAAGTCACTTTCTCTGCCACTCCCCAATACTCCAACTCTAACAAAGATCTTCTTAAAGATACCATGATTCTTATTCCAGAGTTTTTCAGTGTAGCTTTTCTTCTCACCAGTAGCTTTCTCTTACTCACCCAAAGGTCAGCGTTCTCTTGAGCCCAAAGGTTCAGCTTAGTGACAGAGCACAATGGCTTTGAAGTCTGACAGATACATTCAACCATGTGGCTCTGCCAGTTCTAGTGTGGTTCAGCAAATTACTTAATTTCACTGAGTCTCCTTTTCCCCACTTTTAAAGCATTCTAATTATTTCACAAGGTTACCCATGTCTTAAATAAAATAATACTTATAGATCAGCAAAGTGCCTGATGCACAATAATCTATTTATGATGACTACTTTGGTCATAATTAGTGTTATCTACATGAAACTTCAGAATAACCCTAAGGCATGCCTTATAAGTTAAATATTGTTGCAAATCTAATTGAGAAGTTTTCTTGTTGATAAACTATATGAACTTTTTCACTGTATAATGCAAGGGAAAGCTGCCTTCGTTTTTGTGCATACTAAAGTCTGCTACTTCACAGGACTTCCCTGGTGGTCCAGTGGTTAAGACTTCACACTTCCAAAGCAGGGGGTGCAGGTTTAATCCCTGGTTGGGGAACTAAGATCCCACATGTGGCATGACACAGCCAAAAAGTAAAAAGTAGTTTTAAAAAGTATGCTGCTCCTTGGATGCACATTTCTCTAGAGCTTTCTTAAGTAGTCTATACAATGCCTTAATGTGTCAGTTCAGTTCAGTCACTCAGTTGTGTCCGACTTTTTGTGACTCCATGAATCACAGCACGCCAGGCCTCCCTGTCCATCACCAACTCCTGGAGTTTACTCAGACTCACGTCCATTGAGTCAGTGATGCCATCCAGCCATCTTATCCTCTGTTGTCCCCTTCTCCTCCTGCCCCCAATCCCTCCTAGCATCAGAGTCTTTTCCAATGAGTCAACTCTTCACATGAGGTGGCCAAAGTACTGGAGTTTCAGCTTTAGCATCATTCCTTCCAAAGAAATCCCAGGGCTAATATCCTTCAGAATGGACTGATTAGATCTCCTTGCAGTCCAAGGGACTCTCAAAAGTCTTCTCCAACACCTTAATGTGTACATCCCTCTAATACAGACTAGCTGTTACAGACTAGCTGAAAGTCTGTGACTTTTAAGTTTTTATTCCCTGCTCATATTCAGCAATGCATTTCCTGCATGCTGTGGTCACTGATTGTGGTCAGAGACCACAAAATACAGTGGAGAAAGCAGCATACATTCATATGGATTTGCATTGCAATAAATGTAGAGAATATGGAGAGATAAGATCAGAGCTCTTCTAGAAGCTTCCATGCCTGTGGCATGGTTAAAGTGATGCACACAAATTTAAAGATCCTTGCTCTTTGGAAAGAAAGCTATGACCAACCTAGACAGCATATTAAAAAGCAGAGACATTGCTTTGTCAGCAAAGGTTCACATAGTCAAAGCTATGGTTTTTCCAGTAGTCATGTACAGATGTGAGAGTTGGACCATAAAGAAGGCTGAGTGCAAAAGAATTGATGCTTTTGAACTGTGGTGTTGGAGAAGACTCTTGAGAGTCCCTTGGACTGCAAGTAGATCCAACCAGTCAATCCCAAAGGAAATCAGTCCTGAATATTCATTGGAAGAATTAATGCTACAGCTGAAAATCCAATACTTTGGCCACCTGATGAGAAGAGCCAGCTCATTAGAAAAGACTCTGATGCTGGGAAAGATTGAAGGCAGGAGGAGAAGGGGATAATAGAAGATGAGATGGTTGGATGGCATCACCAACTAAATGGACATGATTCGGGGCAAACTCCAGGAGACAGTGAAGGACAGGGAAGCCTGGCATGCTGTAGTCCATGGGGTCGCAAAGAGTCAGACGCGACTTAGCAGCTGAACATCAACAACAAAGCAGAGACTCTTTTACCTCAGGCATCAGGGGGAGCTAAAAAGGAAACAAGTTATCCCCGTCAAAGGATCTGAGAAGAGAATCACACAGCAGTCACAGAAGTAGAACCGCCACATGAGCAGCAGGCAGGAAACGCATCGCTGAAGAGGGGCCGGGAATGAGAGCTTGAAAGGGTGAGACAGTGAGTGCTTTCAGCCACTACTCCCAATTAGGTAACTGAACTGCAATGGTTGAGCTAATCTAAAATCAATAGCAATTGGCACGTGATCTAGATTCTGAAAACCAGAGGTGAGATGCTATACATCTCATTTTCTCTCTCTCTCCAACCCCAAATCCCACTGACAGGAAAATGAACCCCATGTGCTTTCCTCCAGCACCTGAACCACTCTGAATAGTCCTAAAATTTGCGTTTGATGTCTCTCCTTCTAACCCCAGTTCCATAAATGCCTCTTTCCTTTTGGATGTTTCATGAAGATCTTACAACCATCATAAGCAAATCCGATATTCATTCATTTTTTTTTATCTAGGTTAAATCTTAATCATTTGTAACTTGTGAAACAGTCTATAATTTGTGTTCTGAATCAATAACTGTCCAGCTGCATTAATTGAGCTCTTCCTATTAAATTTCAGTGTTGAAGCCTCTGAAACAGGTCTACAAATGGACTCATCTTCCCTAAATCATCTTGCATTCATCTTCCCTAAATCATCCTACTACCAGCCAGAACACAACCTTCCTGCTTTCAAAAGTTTTCAATTTTGGCCTTATCTTTCCTCATCCTTGAAGGCGGAAGCTTAGAGAAGGAGGAGCCATCTATGTCCTCTACGATCTACAAGCTCAAAAAGGCTAGATGAGGAAGCAGCCAGTGTAGGCTGAGCCTTCCCTGCAGAAGGCCCTCAGGAAGGATCAGAGCTGAGGAAGGGCAAAGGTGTACGCCTGGGCCATCCTTCTAACTCCACACACACCTGCACCCACTCTTTAAAAGCATAAGAACTCGCCCATTCCTACTTTCAACTCCGAAATAGTAATTGAGCATCTGCAAGTGCCAATCACTGCTTTGCGTCAGATGTTGGAGATAAAGCAGTGAACCTGCCCTCTTGGGGCTTGCATTCTAGAGGGGTCTGTTTCTTGGCCGTGAGAAAAAGGAACCTGAAAAACAGAGCTTTCTGTTGGGGTACCATGTATTTTTCAACCTTTCTACAAGTTCTTAATTGCCAATCTAATTTCTAAGCCAAATTTCATTCCTTCTATTCAAAATGGCATGGCCGGTCTGAGCACCAAATACCAAGAGGCTTCCTTGATTATTCCAGCATGTTGTTGGCCAAAGAAAGCAAGCTGCTCCAAAATGACATGGCAAAACACGTAGGGTGATTTTAATCAATTCTTTCAGCCAATTTCAAAGGTATTTATCATGAAGTAGCACAACCCCACTAAAATATGTCTTTAAACACAAAGAGTGCTTTGTTTCTAAACCTTCCAGAAATAAAGGGAGCACCCAGACACTGTGCCTGTTTTGTAAGTTAAAGTGAAAAAATACGACACGGAAACTCATAGTTGATATCTCTTCAGAAGAGAAATTCATCAGCAAGNTTCCAATGAGTCAACTCTTCACATGAGGTGGCCAAAGTACTGGAGTTTCAGCTTTAGCATCATTCCTTCCAAAGAAATCCCAGGGCTAATATCCTTCAGAATGGACTGATTAGATCTCCTTGCAGTCCAAGGGACTCTCAAAAGTCTTCTCCAACACCTTAATGTGTACATCCCTCTAATACAGACTAGCTGTTACAGACTAGCTGAAAGTCTGTGACTTTTAAGTTTTTATTCCCTGCTCATATTCAGCAATGCATTTCCTGCATGCTGTGGTCACTGATTGTGGTCAGAGACCACAAAATACAGTGGAGAAAGCAGCATACATTCATATGGATTTGCATTGCAATAAATGTAGAGAATATGGAGAGATAAGATCAGAGCTCTTCTAGAAGCTTCCATGCCTGTGGCATGGTTAAAGTGATGCACACAAATTTAAAGATCCTTGCTCTTTGGAAAGAAAGCTATGACCAACCTAGACAGCATATTAAAAAGCAGAGACATTGCTTTGTCAGCAAAGGTTCACATAGTCAAAGCTATGGTTTTTCCAGTAGTCATGTACAGATGTGAGAGTTGGACCATAAAGAAGGCTGAGTGCAAAAGAATTGATGCTTTTGAACTGTGGTGTTGGAGAAGACTCTTGAGAGTCCCTTGGACTGCAAGTAGATCCAACCAGTCAATCCCAAAGGAAATCAGTCCTGAATATTCATTGGAAGAATTAATGCTACAGCTGAAAATCCAATACTTTGGCCACCTGATGAGAAGAGCCAGCTCATTAGAAAAGACTCTGATGCTGGGAAAGATTGAAGGCAGGAGGAGAAGGGGATAATAGAAGATGAGATGGTTGGATGGCATCACCAACTAAATGGACATGATTCGGGGCAAACTCCAGGAGACAGTGAAGGACAGGGAAGCCTGGCATGCTGTAGTCCATGGGGTCGCAAAGAGTCAGACGCGACTTAGCAGCTGAACATCAACAACAAAGCAGAGACTCTTTTACCTCAGGCATCAGGGGGAGCTAAAAAGGAAACAAGTTATCCCCGTCAAAGGATCTGAGAAGAGAATCACACAGCAGTCACAGAAGTAGAACCGCCACATGAGCAGCAGGCAGGAAACGCATCGCTGAAGAGGGGCCGGGAATGAGAGCTTGAAAGGGTGAGACAGTGAGTGCTTTCAGCCACTACTCCCAATTAGGTAACTGAACTGCAATGGTTGAGCTAATCTAAAATCAATAGCAATTGGCACGTGATCTAGATTCTGAAAACCAGAGGTGAGATGCTATACATCTCATTTTCTCTCTCTCTCCAACCCCAAATCCCACTGACAGGAAAATGAACCCCATGTGCTTTCCTCCAGCACCTGAACCACTCTGAATAGTCCTAAAATTTGCGTTTGATGTCTCTCCTTCTAACCCCAGTTCCATAAATGCCTCTTTCCTTTTGGATGTTTCATGAAGATCTTACAACCATCATAAGCAAATCCGATATTCATTCATTTTTTTTTATCTAGGTTAAATCTTAATCATTTGTAACTTGTGAAACAGTCTATAATTTGTGTTCTGAATCAATAACTGTCCAGCTGCATTAATTGAGCTCTTCCTATTAAATTTCAGTGTTGAAGCCTCTGAAACAGGTCTACAAATGGACTCATCTTCCCTAAATCATCTTGCATTCATCTTCCCTAAATCATCCTACTACCAGCCAGAACACAACCTTCCTGCTTTCAAAAGTTTTCAATTTTGGCCTTATCTTTCCTCATCCTTGAAGGCGGAAGCTTAGAGAAGGAGGAGCCATCTATGTCCTCTACGATCTACAAGCTCAAAAAGGCTAGATGAGGAAGCAGCCAGTGTAGGCTGAGCCTTCCCTGCAGAAGGCCCTCAGGAAGGATCAGAGCTGAGGAAGGGCAAAGGTGTACGCCTGGGCCATCCTTCTAACTCCACACACACCTGCACCCACTCTTTAAAAGCATAAGAACTCGCCCATTCCTACTTTCAACTCCGAAATAGTAATTGAGCATCTGCAAGTGCCAATCACTGCTTTGCGTCAGATGTTGGAGATAAAGCAGTGAACCTGCCCTCTTGGGGCTTGCATTCTAGAGGGGTCTGTTTCTTGGCCGTGAGAAAAAGGAACCTGAAAAACAGAGCTTTCTGTTGGGGTACCATGTATTTTTCAACCTTTCTACAAGTTCTTAATTGCCAATCTAATTTCTAAGCCAAATTTCATTCCTTCTATTCAAAATGGCATGGCCGGTCTGAGCACCAAATACCAAGAGGCTTCCTTGATTATTCCAGCATGTTGTTGGCCAAAGAAAGCAAGCTGCTCCAAAATGACATGGCAAAACACGTAGGGTGATTTTAATCAATTCTTTCAGCCAATTTCAAAGGTATTTATCATGAAGTAGCACAACCCCACTAAAATATGTCTTTAAACACAAAGAGTGCTTTGTTTCTAAACCTTCCAGAAATAAAGGGAGCACCCAGACACTGTGCCTGTTTTGTAAGTTAAAGTGAAAAAATACGACACGGAAACTCATAGTTGATATCTCTTCAGAAGAGAAATTCATCAGCAAGGTAATAATTCCCAGTAGTTACACAAAGAAACCACAGTCTTCAGAAAAACCACATGACAGAGGATGGAATACTGGGAATAGCCCACATAATTACTCATGATAGATAACTGTATTAAAAATTAAATATAAATTATTGTGGGCATTATAGTTTTGGCACCAGATTGAAAAAATGCTTTATGTTACTTAAAAGTTTCAATAACTGCCCTAAATTTGGCTCCATTGAAAGTAAGTCTATCCTGAGTAAATATAAAGCATTTATTATTTGAAGTATTGCTTTCAATACAACTGTAAATTTTAAAGGATCTCTTGAATTTGCTAAAAGTTTCTATATGGCATTGATCTTTTAGAAAAGTAGTAAAAAATGGATACAAAGAACTGAATTTTAAACAGGGCCTTAAGGAAGATTAAGTTAGTATATGAAAATCTCTCACTGAATCACAATAAAACACAAAAATCAATTCCAGATGATTTTTAATCTAAATATAAGAGGGAAAAATAAATCTTTTAAAAAATATAAGAGAACATCTTCATGACCTTGAAGTAGGCAAGGATTCTTTAAATAGCACACAAAAGAACTAACCTCAAAAGGAAAAAAAAAAGATGAATTAAATCATATTAAAATTAAGAATTTCTATTCATCACTGTTAAGAGAGTGAAAGGGCAACCCACAGAGGGGAAAGAGGCTTGCAATAAAAACTCCAGCCAATAACAGAGACCCAGAATAAACAAAGAATTCCTACAACTCAGTAAGAAAAAGGAAGACAACCCAACAGATAAATGAACAAAAGACTTTAACACAGACTTCACACTAAAAGATATCCAAATGACCAATACACTTATGGAAAGGAGCTCAACTTCATTAGCCACTAGGAGAAGGTGAATTAGAACTACAAGGAGATAACCTTCGCTTCCACACTGTATGGCTGAAATTTAAAAGAAGGAAGCTAACACCAAGTGGAGCAACTGGCATTCTCACATGCTGTTGGGAGAAGGGTCAGTTGGTACAAATACTTTGTAAAATTCTTTGGCAGTATCAGCTAAGCAAAGATTTTCAAAGTGTAGTTCCTGGACCTGGAGCCTTTCAGAAGTACAAATTCTCTGGTCTCACCCCAGACCTACTGAATCAGAAACTTCAGGTGAGTCCCAGGGATCTGTGGTTGAACAAACCCTCCTGTGGTGATCTGATTCATGTGAAATTTTGAGAACCACTGTGCTAAAGCTGAACATATGCATACCTTGTAACCCAGAAATTGTACTCTTAGAGGTAACAGAAATGTGTACAAATGTTCCTCAGAAAACGCATACAAGAATGCCCACATAGCACCACCTATAATAAACCCAAACTAGAAACTAGCTAAAAGCCCATCATTGGTACAATGGATAAGTAATCTGTGATTTCATCACTTCATAGAAATCCATACAGCAATGAGGGCGAGCAGTCTACAGTTTCATGCAACAATTCAGATGAATAAAAGAAACCACTGCGAGGCAAAGCATCCTATATGATTCCATTTATATAAGCTACAAAAACAGGCAAAACCAAATCTGCAAAGAAATGCTTATACTTTGGAGATAACAATGGGTAAAAACTAGATGGGCTGGAGGAAGGTTTCTGGATGCAGTTAAGCTTCTGTTTCTTTATCAAGTGTTGGTTACACTAGTGTTCAGTTTATGAACATTTAGTTATGTTGCAATATTCATTATAAACTTGCAATATGGGTATTCCTGTGTCTGTGCAAAAAGGTTATTTTCAGTTCAGTCCCTCAGTCATGTCTGACTCCTTGCCACCCCATGGACTGCAGCATGCCAGTCTTCCTTGTCCATCACCAGCTCCTGGAGCTTACTCAAACTCATGTCCATTGAGTCGGTGATGCCATCCAACCATCTCATCCTCTGCTGTCCCCTTCTCCTCCTGCCTTCAATCTTGCCCAGCATCTGGGTCTCTTCCAATGTAAAAAAGGTTATTTTAGTTTAATTAAAATGTTACTTTCAAGTTGCATAGGTGAGAATTAGTTCAGGTAGAGGATTTTCATTGGAAAAAGCTTTGTTGTTGTTCAGATGCTCAGTTGTACCCCACTCTTTGCGATCTCATGGACTGCAGCACTCCAGGCTTCCCTGTCCTTTACTATCTCCCAGAAAAAGTTTAGGATGTTAAAGAATAAGGAAGAACATCAAAAGTAATATACCATTCTGAGGAAGAGCTATCAATATGGCAGCAGGAGCAGAGTGGGGAGGAATATACAGGATCATACACCACAATGAAAGCTTCCCCAGATGGCTGCATATAGGTGCTAAAATTGGTCCCTGGGGTCTAGCCAGGCAATAGACACTCCCCAGTGGGTGTAGCTCATTGTAAATCTAAGCTTTAATAATTAAAGTGTAAGCACTATATTTCCATATCCCTTAACAGCATTGGAATTTTCAGTGGTCGTGGTTGCACTCACCTACCCATCAGTCAGGGTAAGCAGCCATCATGTGAGCAAAGTGGAAATGGTCAGACACATTAACTAGTTGATGTTTGCTTATGATTGAAGCTTGTTAATTCTTTACTGGCTGAGTCAGTGGATTTTTAAAAGACAAAGAATGTTCTCATCCCCATCACAGCAAAGCCTTCATTCCCCCCCACCGCCCCGCCCCTAGCCGAACTCTCTTTTGAGTAGTTTCTGGGCTGTGGTTTAGACATGAGTCAAGTCTGGTGTTTACCAACAGGGATGTTGATCTTGGTCAATTACATCACTTGGGTAACTCATATGAGCCACACAGCTATACTTTTTTCTTTAAAAAAAAAAATGTTCTCAATTTTAGTTGTTTTTTTTTTTTTAAGGTGATTTGCTTGCATGATTAGAAACTCAAAAATTACAAAGGGTCCTATGGGAACATGTGTGCATGCTAAGTTGGTTCAGTCACACCCGACTCTTTGAGACCCTATGGACTATAACCTGCCAGACTCCTCTGTCCATGGGATTCTCCAGGCGAGAATACTGGAGTGTGTGGTCACATCCTTCACCAGAGAATCTTCCCAACTCAGGAATCAAACCCATGTTTCCTGCATCAGCAGATAGACTGTTTACAACTAAGCCATCTGGGAAGCCCATTATCATGGATGATGTTTTACATTATGTGTCTGTAAATATATGTGTCTACCTAAAGACAGATTCCTTATTTCTCAACATTCAGTTAGAAAGAAGTTCCAGATGTACAGAAAAATTGCAAAAATATCACATTGAACTTAAAACAATATTTTGTTATATATTTCTTCAGCATTACAACTCACTGACCATTTTACACAGAGAGACACATCTTTCTTCTGCATCCTAAGAAAGTAAGAAGATCTGGGTATTTGAAGGTAATTAAAAACAAAATTCAATAGCAGCCTGTAGGAGTGAAAGAAACACAGAAGAGGGATGCTAAAGAGCGCCAGGGACGGCCAACCTCATGTGGCTACCCGGAGGTGGCAAACTTTCCCTATAAAGGACCATATCATGGCGAAGATGATAAAGAATCTGCCTGAATGCAAGAGACCCAGGTTCAACCCTTAAGTCAGGAAGATCCCTTGGAGAAGGAAATGGCAACCCATGCCAGTATTCTTACCTAGAGAATTCCATGGACAGAGGAGCCTGGCAGGTTATAGTCCATAGGGTCTCAAAGAGTCGGGTGTGACTGAACCAACTTAGCATGCACACATGTTCCCATAGGACCCTTTGTGAGGGTCGCATGAGGTCGCATGAGGTCGCAAAGAGACTTTCAATTTTTTCAGTATATATGCTAGACTTTACAGTCTATTCAGGCTCAAACACAGTTGTTCCACTCCGGTGTTGCAGCACGTAAGTAGCCATAGATACAATGTAATGACTGTGATCTACAGTCATTCACAGTTATTTACAAAAACTGGTAGAGGGCTGGGTGTAGCCCATTGGCCATAGTTTGCCAACCTCTGCTCTTAGAAGTGATATGAAAATGACTCTGTTTAAAAAATAGAGGAAAAGAACAGAATGGGAAAGACTAAAGATCTCTTCAAAAAAATTATAGAGATATCAAGGGAACATTTCATGGAAAGATGAGCTCGATAAAGGACAGAAATGGTCTGGACCTAACAGAAGCAGAAGATATTAAGAAGAGGTGGCAAGAATAC
>SJYW01008780.1:0-19265 GCA_006410735.1 Raphicerus campestris
CTCTTAAACAACCCCAAAAGGGTAGATGCTGTCTAATACATGAGAAAACAGAGAGGTTAAGTAACTTCTCTGTAGTCAGAAAGGTCGTATCTGATGGATTAGAGATTCAAATTCTTGTCTTTACAACTTAAGCCTAAACTCAAGCCTATTTAGCTGTTATTCATACTTCTTTTCAAAGCTGTGTTTTCTCAAGACAGCTAATTCTCAACTTTTGAAGGAGAAGTAACAGGGTAGTACTCTAGCAGTCTGACATAGAAAGCGATGCATCTTAATACCGTAAATATCTATTAAGTTAGCATCTGGACCCGATTTGTCATTTTCCTCCTTCCTGTCTCCCCACCCCATCCAGTGCCCATCCTCCTACTGTTCTCAGCTGGGCCCACCATTTCCCCTATACATGTGAGCCTCCCTTCTCTCCACCCNATTTGTCATTTTCCTCCTTCCTGTCTCCCCACCCCATCCAGTGCCCATCCTCCTTCTGTTCTCAGCTGGGCCCACCATTTCCCCTATACATGTGAGCCTCCCTTCTCTCCACCCGACAAGCCCAAGACCCTTCCTTCACTCCCACTCCTTGGCTGTGAGTACGAGCATTGCATCTGTGTGTGGGTGAGCCCAAGGCAAAAATGGAAGGAATCATGGGTTTGTCTTTGGGATCTTTACCAAGTCCTTTCCATATTCTCCACCTCACCCCACCCGGCTGATCTTGGCGGCTCCCAAAAGTACACAGGGGCCACGCTGTCTGTCTGTCTGCTGCCTTGCTGTCATTCTGTTACCAGAAGAAAGCATCACAAGTGAGTTCATCATCTGTTGTAAATAACTTGGATGTGAACCACCGGAGGGGACCTCTTCCTGGAGCGTTTGTGCTTCGGCTCAGTGGAAAGCCTCTGAGGGTAGGACAGGAAGATGCCACGAATAGAGGGGTTTCCACCAGCCATCACCAGAGTGGACACTCAGGAACCCACATGTGGCCCCCTGGCATTTCTGCCTATGAATTGTGAATGCTAGTCGAAAAATAGAGTCTGCTCCAAAATTAGGATAAAATGAAGAAAGAGAAGTAGTCATTGGGCCCGTCGAGGCAGGCAAAGGAAAAGGAGAGCATTGAAAACCAGCCTGGAAGAGAAGACCAGCCTCCTGGGTCACTCTTCACAAGCGTCTGAGTGGCTGTGCCAGAAGGGTGATGGTGAGTGCCTAAATCCTTGTCTGTGGGAGCATTGAAATAAACAACCAAGAAGATGACCTTTGCGACTCTTTGCTTCCTCCTCCTTCAAGGAAGTGTAGATATTTCTTTGGCTGAAGGCTGGGCTTCGGCTCCTGCTTCTGCTCTGAGTAACTCATGCTTATATAACACCTCATCGCTCACAGAGGGCATTGTCATTGGCTATGTCATTTTGTCCTCCAAGTGCTAGTGGAGTAGATTTTGTTTTACCCATTTTACAAGTGAAGAATCTGAGGCCAAGACACATTAAAAGATGCAGAATATTTAGCCAATGAGCAGGAGGACCCAGAGCCCAGATCTTCTGTTTCGGTATACGCTTTCACTACTATGAACCACCACGGTGGTGAAGGTCTTGAATTGTGCGTACAGTCTGAACTCTTGGGTGAGCAAACCTGTTTACTTGTAAACATTTCTTTTTTAGAAGTAGAACTCCAAGACACTAGGAAGCACAAGTCCCAAGATGTTAGTTGTTATCCTTGTTAAAAGACTCAATATAATGTTTTATCACAAAGCAAACTTTTATTTTTAATTTAAGAAGCTTATGGAGCACCCTCATGGTAACTGTCCTTCTCAGTTATGGACCTACTGGGGCCCAGAATGACCATTTCCTCTTCTAGTTGTTAGAGNGTTGTTATCCTTGTTAAAAGACTCAATATAATGTTTTATCACAAAACAAACTTTTATTTTTAATTTAAGAAGCTTATGGAACACCCTCATGGTAACTGTCCTTCTCAGTTATGGACCTACTGGGGCCCAGAATGACCATTTCCTCTTCTAGTTGTTAGAGGTAATTGGGCTCCCCCGCCCCCGCCCCGCCGTGCATCGCTGAGAAGTTCCTTTTGTCCATCCTATAAACAGTTATGAGCACCCATGTGTTTGGGGTGCTATACCAAGAAGACGCCTTCTGGTGCTGCCCAGCTCATCAGCAACTCTGCCCTTGTGGAGGCTGACGTCTGGTGGGTGAGGAAGTCATCCCCCATAGGGTCACTAGGAAGAGTGGCAGCTAGTGGACAGGAAACTGGGCAGGCTGTGTGGAGGAAGCAGCCCACGCAAAGAGGTTGAGGATCCATATGGGCTTGGAAGAGTAAGGAAGAAGAGCATTCCAGAGATGATGACTCTGGTGTAGATAAAGCCGGTGAAAGCTAGTGAATAGTTTAGAAAGGCAGGCCCCACCAAGCCCTTGAAGTAGTGCCCAAATATGTGTGTTTCATGTACATTCAGAATTAAGAGTCTGGCTGTTTTCACTAGAGTAGACCTTTCACTGATGAATGAAAGGCTTAGCTCTGTAGAACTCCAACACGTGTTTTCAATGGTGACGATAATAAATGTGGTTAACTAGAGAGTGCATTTCCAGAGCAGCTGGGACAAAGGGTGTCACCCTAGACCAGCAAACTAGGTTCTCCTCCTCCCGGCTTTGATGCTCCTCAGGTGTGCCTCCCTGCCTGCATCCTCCTGGGGGACCATATGGACAGAGAAGGTTCAGACCTGGCCACAGCCATTGACAGCGACCTCTCCAAGCCTCTTCTATAGAAAGAACTAGAACTCCCTACCTCTTAGGGCTGTGATATGGATGGGAAGAATCACACTGTGCCACATGCAGTAATTTATTTGTTTGGTCTTTGCCAGCACTACCCATAGCCCTTTGATTCCAGTGAGCCTGAGCTATTACAGACAGAGATTTGCAGGATCCAAAGTTAAATTTGTTTAGGACCCATAACTATTGCTGACTTTGTTGGCTTCCTTATCAAATTAACTTGCTTAATGTTTGATGTTAAATTTTAAGGATAGCGTGTTTGTGTTTGTTTAAATAAATGTACCAGCTGAATTTATTTCAGACGGCTCTGAAAGCTTCAGAACCAACGAAACCATTCCCATACTACACATTTTTTCAATGTGACCTTGGACCTCAAGGGCCTTTACAGGTTCATTGTAACAGCACCTTATGTTTGCAACATAAAGCACATGTTATATGAGAAGCTAGTGCTTAGAAGACTTGTCAGAATGCTTTAAAAAGTCTTGTGAATTCTCTTCCATTTCAATTAACTGTCTCTCTTAGTCCCAGTTATTCTTGAAATTCAGTCTTCAGTTTACCACATGTATCACCACTGCCAGCATGAAAGATTCTTCACAGCTTTCCCACCCCTATCAGTAGTCGTACTGGTGATAGCCTGCACGATACAGTCTTACCCAGCCCTGCAACATAGACTGCCCAGTGTTCAACCGACAGCTGACCTTGGAAATGGGATTCAGAACTAGATGTGTTGATTCCAGTAACCAAAAGTTGTTGGGTTCATTTGCATCTGATGAGTACCTGTAGCCAGCCAGAATCTACAAGAAGCCAAGGGAAGACTAATCCAGGGGGTGAGCGCCCCCTGCTGGCTCTGCATCATCTGTAATCCAGACATTGCCCCTGAGTCAGTGGTTGTTTATATTGGTGGAGAAACCAGCAAGTCAGTCCCTCTGTTACCTTTGGCTCCACTAGAACCTGAGAGAAAAACAGCAGAGGGTAAAGAAAGGAAGATCTAAAAAAACAAAGACTATTTTGGAAGTGGTTAGTAATGCTTAAAAACACACTTTCTACAGGATTTCAGTGTTGCGTTATCAAAGGACTTTCAGTGTTAAGTGCGAGATCTTCCACCGAGGGTGGGCTCTTTGAAAAGGGCCTCCTCACCTGTCGTCAGGGCCCAGTTCCTAGAGTCTGACTTCAAGAGCTGCTTCAGAGAGATGAAAACCCAACCTTCGAGAGCTGTAAGCTGCATCTCGGGGGTGNACTAGAGCAGAAGAGTAAGACCTTCACAGGCTCTTGCCTTTAAAGACCCTGACACTAGGGAAGAATGAGGACAGGAGGAGGGGACGACAGAGGATGAGATGGTTGGGTGGCATCACCAATTCAATAGACTTGAGTTTGAGCAAACTCAGGGAGACAGTGAAGGACAGAGAAGCCTGGCATTCTGTAGTCCACAGGGTCACAAAGAGTCGGATACAACTCAATGGCTGAACAACAACAACATTTTCTGAGCCCTGACCTGTGGCTGGTATTGTGTAAGGCGATTAATAGATACCATCATATTTTTACTCTTAAACAACCCCAAAAGGGTAGATGCTGTCTAATACATGAGAAAACAGAGAGGTTAAGTAACTTCTCTGTAGTCAGAAAGGTCGTATCTGATGGATTAGAGATTCAAATTCTTGTCTTTACAACTTAAGCCTAAACTCAAGCCTATTTAGCTGTTATTCATACTTCTTTTCAAAGCTGTGTTTTCTCAAGACAGCTAATTCTCAACTTTTGAAGGAGAAGTAACAGGGTAGTACTCTAGCAGTCTGACATAGAAAGCGATGCATCTTAATACCGTAAATATCTATTAAGTTAGCATCTGGACCCGATTTGTCATTTTCCTCCTTCCTGTCTCCCCACCCCATCCAGTGCCCATCCTCCTTCTGTTCTCAGCTGGGCCCACCATTTCCCCTATACATGTGAGCCTCCCTTCTCTCCACCCGACAAGCCCAAGACCCTTCCTTCACTCCCACTCCTTGGCTGTGAGTACGAGCATTGCATCTGTGTGTGGGTGAGCCCAAGGCAAAAATGGAAGGAATCATGGGTTTGTCTTTGGGATCTTTACCAAGTCCTTTCCATATTCTCCACCTCACCCCACCCGGCTGATCTTGGCGGCTCCCAAAAGTACACAGGGGCCACGCTGTCTGTCTGTCTGCTGCCTTGCTGTCATTCTGTTACCAGAAGAAAGCATCACAAGTGAGTTCATCATCTGTTGTAAATAACTTGGATGTGAACCACCGGAGGGGACCTCTTCCTGGAGCGT
This sequence comes from Raphicerus campestris, assembly GCA_006410735.1. Classification (NCBI taxonomy): domain Eukaryota; kingdom Metazoa; phylum Chordata; class Mammalia; order Artiodactyla; family Bovidae; genus Raphicerus; species Raphicerus campestris. The sequence goes on from SJYW01008780.1 coordinate 5,035, forward strand.
TTGTGCTTCGGCTCAGTGGAAAGCCTCTGAGGGTAGGACAGGAAGATGCCACGAATAGAGGGGTTTCCACCAGCCATCACCAGAGTGGACACTCAGGAACCCACATGTGGCCCCCTGGCATTTCTGCCTATGAATTGTGAATGCTAGTCGAAAAATAGAGTCTGCTCCAAAATTAGGATAAAATGAAGAAAGAGAAGTAGTCATTGGGCCCGTCGAGGCAGGCAAAGGAAAAGGAGAGCATTGAAAACCAGCCTGGAAGAGAAGACCAGCCTCCTGGGTCACTCTTCACAAGCGTCTGAGTGGCTGTGCCAGAAGGGTGATGGTGAGTGCCTAAATCCTTGTCTGTGGGAGCATTGAAATAAACAACCAAGAAGATGACCTTTGCGACTCTTTGCTTCCTCCTCCTTCAAGGAAGTGTAGATATTTCTTTGGCTGAAGGCTGGGCTTCGGCTCCTGCTTCTGCTCTGAGTAACTCATGCTTATATAACACCTCATCGCTCACAGAGGGCATTGTCATTGGCTATGTCATTTTGTCCTCCAAGTGCTAGTGGAGTAGATTTTGTTTTACCCATTTTACAAGTGAAGAATCTGAGGCCAAGACACATTAAAAGATGCAGAATATTTAGCCAATGAGCAGGAGGACCCAGAGCCCAGATCTTCTGTTTCGGTATACGCTTTCACTACTATGAACCACCACGGTGGTGAAGGTCTTGAATTGTGCGTACAGTCTGAACTCTTGGGTGAGCAAACCTGTTTACTTGTAAACATTTCTTTTTTAGAAGTAGAACTCCAAGACACTAGGAAGCACAAGTCCCAAGATGTTAGTTGTTATCCTTGTTAAAAGACTCAATATAATGTTTTATCACAAAGCAAACTTTTATTTTTAATTTAAGAAGCTTATGGAGCACCCTCATGGTAACTGTCCTTCTCAGTTATGGACCTACTGGGGCCCAGAATGACCATTTCCTCTTCTAGTTGTTAGTGGTAATTGGGCTCCCCCGCCCCCGCCCCGCCGTGCATCGCTGAGAAGTTCCTTTTGTCCATCCTATAAACAGTTATGAGCACCCATGTGTTTGGGGTGCTATACCAAGAAGACGCCTTCTGGTGCTGCCCAGCTCATCAGCAACTCTGCCCTTGTGGAGGCTGACGTCTGGTGGGTGAGGAAGTCATCCCCCATAGGGTCACTAGGAAGAGTGGCAGCTAGTGGACAGGAAACTGGGCAGGCTGTGTGGAGGAAGCAGCCCACGCAAAGAGGTTGAGGATCCATATGGGCTTGGAAGAGTAAGGAAGAAGAGCATTCCAGAGGTGATGACTCTGGTGTAGATAAAGCCGGTGAAAGCTAGTGAATAGTTTAGAAAGGCAGGCCCCACCAAGCCCTTGAAGTAGTGCCCAAATATGTGTGTTTCATGTACATTCAGAATTAAGAGTCTGGCTGTTTTCACTAGAGTAGACCTTTCACTGATGAATGAAAGGCTTAGCTCTGTAGAACTCCAACACGTGACTTTTCAATGGTGACGATAATAAATGTGGTTAACTAGAGAGTGCATTTCCAGAGCAGCTGGGACAAAGGGTGTCACCCTAGACCAGCAAACTAGGTTCTCCTCCTCCCGGCTTTGATGCTCCTCAGGTGTGCCTCCCTGCCTGCATCCTCCTGGGGGACCATATGGACAGAGAAGGTTCAGACCTGGCCACAGCCATTGACAGCGACCTCTCCAAGCCTCTTCTATAGAAAGAACTAGAACTCCCTACCTCTTAGGGCTGTGATATGGATGGGAAGAATCACACTGTGCCACATGCAGTAATTTATTTGTTTGGTCTTTGCCAGCACTACCCATAGCCCTTTGATTCCAGTGAGCCTGAGCTATTACAGACAGAGATTTGCAGGATCCAAAGTTAAATTTGTTTAGGACCCATAACTATTGCTGACTTTGTTGGCTTCCTTATCAAATTAACTTGCTTAATGTTTGATGTTAAATTTTAAGGATAGCGTGTTTGTGTTTGTTTAAATAAATGTACCAGCTGAATTTATTTCAGACGGCTCTGAAAGCTTCAGAACCAACGAAACCATTCCCATACTACACATTTTTTCAATGTGACCTTGGACCTCAAGGGCCTTTACAGGTTCATTGTAACAGCACCTTATGTTTGCAACATAAAGCACATGTTATATGAGAAGCTAGTGCTTAGAAGACTTGTCAGAATGCTTTAAAAAGTCTTGTGAATTCTCTTCCATTTCAATTAACTGTCTCTCTTAGTCCCAGTTATTCTTGAAATTCAGTCTTCAGTTTACCACATGTATCACCACTGCCAGCATGAAAGATTCTTCACAGCTTTCCCACCCCTATCAGTAGTCGTACTGGTGATAGCCTGCACGATACAGTCTTACCCAGCCCTGCAACATAGACTGCCCAGTGTTCAACCGACAGCTGACCTTGGAAATGGGATTCAGAACTAGATGTGTTGATTCCAGTAACCAAAAGTTGTTGGGTTCATTTGCATCTGATGAGTACCTGTAGCCAGCCAGAATCTACAAGAAGCCAAGGGAAGACTAATCCAGGGGGTGAGCGCCCCCTGCTGGCTCTGCATCATCTGTAATCCAGACATTGCCCCTGAGTCAGTGGTTGTTTATATTGGTGGAGAAACCAGCAAGTCAGTCCCTCTGTTACCTTTGGCTCCACTAGAACCTGAGAGAAAAACAGCAGAGGGTAAAGAAAGGAAGATCTAAAAAAACAAAGACTATTTTGGAAGTGGTTAGTAATGCTTAAAAACACACTTTCTACAGGATTTCAGTGTTGCGTTATCAAAGGACTTTCAGTGTTAAGTGCGAGATCTTCCACCGAGGGTGGGCTCTTTGAAAAGGGCCTCCTCACCTGTCGTCAGGGCCCAGTTCCTAGAGTCTGACTTCAAGAGCTGCTTCAGAGAGATGAAAACCCAACCTTCGAGAGCTGTAAGCTGCATCCCGGGGGTGCATGAGGACTGGTTTTCCTGCTAAAGCCAAGTTTTGAAAGTTTGACGTTTTAGTCACTCAGTCGTCTCCGACTCTCTGTGAGCCCACAGACTGTAGCCCACCAGGCTCCTCTGTCCATGAAATTCTCCAAGCAAGAATACTGGACTAGGTTGCCTTTTCCTTCTCCAGGGGTCTTCCCAACTTAGGGATTGAACCTGGGGTCTCCTGAGTTGCTGGAGGATTCTTTACCATCTGAGCCCTTAGGGAAAACGTAGTGGGCTCCCTCTACCCGCTCCCTGGGCAGAGCAGCTTCCTCCAGCTGCCTGGCAACTCAGCTACATCTTCCAGGCAAAGGCAATGTGTTTAATGTCAACCGTGATCTCGGAAGAGAGTGTGCGAGGAGTTCAGTTAGAGTTATATAGCCAGAGAAGGGCAAGCTTTGAGATGGAGAGGGTGGGAGAGGAGATTGCTCTCTTTAGATTTTGAAGAAGCACTGCCTTGGGGAAGAAACAAAGTTCTGTGATGTGGTCGCAGGAACAGACCTGCGCAGGAAGTGCACACCTCAGCTCACTTAGGGAAAGCCTCCCTGAGTTACAGCTGTCAGGGTCACCTTCAGCTCTTGCTGACCTGTGTTGTGAGCATCACGTGCCGAGCACTTGACCCAGATACTGTTCTTACGTCCAGTCTCTCAGTAACAAAATGGAAGCTCAGGAACATCAAGGTACGTTATCAAGTTCCACCACCAGGAGGAGGCTGAGCCAAAGTTTGGCTCCACTGTGTATTCGTAACCGTGTCACTATATTTTTTAAGAAATTAAAAATTACTCAAATGCAAAAACAGCTGCCCTTCAAAGCCTCGAGCTTCTCAGGGCCAGGCTGGATGCAGCAGGGCCCTTCACCCTGGCGCAGCCAGTGAAAGAAGGTAATCAGGATGCTTGGAGAAAGAAAAGAAAGGACGCTTGACAGGAGAGACTCCCTGAATGGTGGACGATGGGAGGTCCTCAACTGGAAGTTTTGCGGTCTGGAGTGACCTGTTTCCTAATCTTTAATGCTAAATGAATGGAACAGCAGAAAAGCCTAGTACTTCCTGGACATGGGGAGTGAGTCAGTAGTCTTCACAGCCTGAGGGGGCCCAAGTTCTCTCCTCTGGGGGAAGCTGGCCCTCAAGTTCTGCAAATACATTCTACCGATAACCTGATTCTTTTCCATACAGGCAGCTGGTTAAACGTGGGCCTAAGGATGATTTCCTGTTTTTCTTGCTTCTTTCAAAGGCCTAAATTCACAGATCAACTACATTTCTTAATCAGATCTCACAGATGCTGACTTTGGTTGAGGAAATGTGACCAGGGCAACTCAGAAAATAGGACCATTGGTGAGGCCAGTGGCAGAAAGAACAGTTGGGTGGCTTGTGTGTGGATTTGACCACCAGAGAGGTGAGATCAGAAATAGGGCTTATCAGATTCTAGATTTGGGGCCAGGAGGATCCTCTCCTATATCCTGGGTAGAGTGGAAGATGGCAGGTTTTCTCTGGAGGAGCTTCCAAGCCCTTCAGTGCTTGCTAAGGCAGTCGCTGCCTCTCAGAGCAGGGTTGTGTGTTCATGGGAAACAGCTCTTTGGACAGATTTGGTTTCTGGTCCTTCAGAAAGGAGGCTCTTTCTCTTCCCTAGTTCATGGTTTGTGCGTGGATCTCATTAATAATTAACCTGCATACTAGCATCTGTGCAGCTCCCTAAGGCTCACACAGAACCGTCATATTTGCTGTTTCATCTGACCTTCCCATTGACCCATGAGATAAGCAGGCCAGGTGTCATCTCTGTGTGCAGATGAGGCTGCCCGACCCAGATAGGTTAGGCAACTTGCCTCAGGCCACACACAGCTCAGAAATAGCAGAGCCTGGATTCCAACCCATGTTCTTAATGTATGTACCACGTGCTTTGAATAAATGGTCTGAGAGTACATCTGGCCTTCCCGGCCTACAGAGGAAGAGTGCAGTAGGTCTGATGGTTGGCTGTGCCCTGCTTACGCTTCTCCCTGCTTTTTCGCCTGCGTTTTACCAAGTGTTGCCTTCCACTAGGACATAGGAGACGGAGGGTTCTCTGGTGCTGGAAGTGACAGGTCACTGTAGTGATTGTGGCCTTTCCCACCCTGGCCTGCGTGACTGCGAACTCTCCCATCAGCTTGTCCATGCTAGTTGCACCCTCTCGTAGCAAAGGTGGGTGGTTTGCTGTTCATGTCTGAGCTTCTCTGGACGCTCACCTCTTTATTCATGACCATTTGGGGATGAGGCAATTGAAAGCATCTGGAGAGCTGGGTTTTCCAGGCGTTTCACAGAGGCTCAGCCAGGCTGCATTTGCTTTCCTTGGCAGGTCAGCACCCCACCCACGTGCCTTCCTGGTCTCAGTCCCTGCACTCAGCCAGTGGGCTTTCACAGCTGCACTTGTGTGTGGAAGACTCCCTTCTAAGAAAACAGCGGCCACTCTGTGGAGATAGATGGTGCTGGAATGGGGAGGTGGGGCTGAGATCCAGGAAGGAAGGACTTTGTTTCTTGTTTCCAGTGATGTTTCCTTCTGGGAAGAGCACAGGGAAGAGAGTGACCAGCTACCTCGGGGCCAAGTAGTCAGAGCAGGGCTGGTGCCTCTGAGCAGTAGCTGAGGACAGAGCCTGCTGGACCATGAGCAAGCGCCCCAGCCCTCCTACCCCAACAGGTGCCAAAGATGCAGGTCACGTCCCTTGGCTTGGTCTTGTAGCCACTCCCTGCCCCTGTAGGGCCCGGAGGCCATCGCAGTTTGCCCAGGCTGCTCTCAGGGTGTCTGAGCAGACTGTCCAGGCAGGAACATAACAAGAAGCAAACGGAGATGATTTGTCCTTGTCCTGTTTCAACTTGTACATTAGCATCCCTTGACGTGAGTTATTTGTCTTGGTTTCTTTAAATTCCTAAGTGGATTATAATTTTTCTCCTGGTATTATTTGACAGCAGTCATTTTTTAAGGTTTTACAGCATTCTTCAAATAATTGGAATTTTGGGAACAAGTTTAGGGAAACACCGCCATCTTCAGGTCAGACTGTGTAGTGCAGTGCTGGGGCGTGTCCATGGGAGCCTCTCAGATGCCGATGGCCCACAGATTCTTAGGGCTTTCTCTTTCCTTTTGCAGAAAAAAGTGAACTGCCTCATCAGAGTGCTCTGGATTAGAAAGTATTAGCAGCTCTTTGGGGAAGAAAAAAAAAAGAAAAGAAAATTAAACCCTGGTGGTCATTCTGGGAGTTGTTTGTTCTGGTTTGTCTCATCTGCAGTAATGGGCAACCTCACAGGCTGCCCCAGCCCCACTTGCCAGGATAGACTTTGCATTCTTCACTGGGAGAAATTCAGGGGCCATATCCCTCTAGGCCTTGTGTGCATGTCACCTGCACTCCATCCACCTCACAGTACAGGACCTAATACAGTCAGAGGAACAGGCATAATTTTAGGTAATCTCACCCAGAATACAGACACATCATGACTATTGGGGGAAATAATAATATCAACAATAATAATAATAATGAAGAATTGCATGCTTGGTACAGCGTTGTGGGTTTTCCATGTGTGATCTCCTTCAAGCCTCATGACACTCCTTCGAGGTAGATATTATTATTATCCCTGGATTACGGATGTGGAGAGGGCTGGAAGCACCCCTCCCAGATGACTCAGCTAGGAAACAAGGCCGGCGCCAGGATTCAGACCCAGACCCCCTCTGACTCTGGTGCTTGAGTCCAGTGTTTGGCCCTCCGCCCCCCTGCCCTCGGCAACTTCCCTAAGCAGCAGAGAGAAGGAGAGGCAGAGACCAGGAAGGAAAGTGACCTCTTAGAACCACCCTGGAGGAGGGGAGAGCATCCTTTGTTAATCCCCCAGGGTAGCTAAATAACCTTTTGCAAGTCACTCTGTGAAGATTTTATGATTACATTTACCTTTGTCACTGTTTGCAATAGCCGTGAAGAATAACTGGAGGGATTATAGCAATCCAGAAAGAAAATGAATGCTTCTCCAAGTTGAAATAGGGATCTGTGTATTGGATTTGTGGCGGGGGCGGCTGAGCTGGGGTCATCTCTGCCCAGTGGGATTTGCCCTGATGCGATGTCAGGTGAACCCTGCAGGCAGACAAGGGTCTGCGGTCCTGCTCAGGCATCCCGAGTGTCTTGAGCCGGGGGATGGCTCTGATCTCACCCTCGTTTTGGGTCCAGGGACTTGCGGCCAACTAGAATAAACATCCTGGAGCACGACTCTGTGTTTTTGTTTCCCTTTATAGTTCTTTCCTCACGAAACTCCATGATGGTTCGAGATAGCTTTGGATTGGCTGCTTATTTAATTTAATAAAGTAATAGATGTGCTTCATGTGTAAGCCCGATGAAACCCCAGGCATGGCCTGTAAGGAAAAGCAGCTGTGCTCTGCCTGCCCTGCTCCATCTCCCACTCCCCCCTCCTCCCAGTCTTCCTCAGGACAGCTGTCTGCAACCTTTCAGCCCTTGCTTTGTATAGTCACTCTGTATTTCTAAGCAACGTACTTACACTGCTTATCTCGGTCCGTGATCTGAGACCTTATCTGTTGACTTCTTACTGTGGAAGACCAGGACTTAACTCTCTGAATTTAGCACATGATCCCTGTCACCTCCATCCCCACCTCTCCAGTACAGTTATTTCACAATTTTAGGTTTTGCACTTAGTATTTTTATTATGAAAGTCATTTTCTTGATTCTAAAACTTGTTTGTCCTAAGGTTTGTCATTGCCTTTGTTTGTTCAGTTTGAATATACCTACACAGATTCATCCCCCATGTATCTAATAGAATTCTCAAACTCTTCTCCAGATGGTCAGCTAAGTCAGGGACTCTCTCTCTAGCCCCTTTAGGAGCCCTCTGGCTTCCAGGTCCTTGTCCCTCCTGGACTGGCTGTTGTCCAGGTCAGAAGCCCAGCTGCGGTCCAGCATGTTACCACTTCTGTGCTACCGCTTCATCTCCCTCTTTTCTGTTCTGCTCCCTCTCTCCTTTGTTTTCATAAGAACATATCCTCCTGTTGCTATCTGAGAATAGTTGTGAGGAAGGACAGATTTCTGAAACCTGACAGATCTGAGAGTGTGTTCTGTTCTCACATGTGATGGTTAACTTGGTTTTCATCTTAAGCTTATGAACTTTTGTTCACATTTTCAAGGTAAATTCCACGTATGTTCTCCTTGTTAATGAATAACACTATATGTTTAGTGCTGGAGAATATGGACATCCATATAAAAAGAGCAGGTGAGTGCTGATAAAAGTCATTTGATGTACAGGAAAGGGAACATTGACTGTCTTTACCCCAGTCTTCTCTATAGAAATCTTTGAGAACATATATTTAATGGATGGCCAATGGTTCTGACTACAGAGGCAAAAAACTGGCTCCACACAGGTTCTTTGAGGAGACACGCTGTTTGTACTATTGGTTCATGGATGCCCTGTGCCTGGCACAGTGCCTGGTACATAATGGACCTTAGGTGTCACACACCTTTTAGGTGTGAAATCCAGAAAGAACCTTTTCTGTTGCTGTATTGATATGTTGATAGTCAGCATGTCTACTGCACATGGGAGACTATCTTGTGATTGAACAAGCCATTGTTAACCTCTACTTTGGATGTCAAGGAAATTTAGTCTTAGACTTTGATGGATGTAATTCATTGCCACTTGTCCTGTTTCTGCTGTACATACCCCGACATACTTGGGATTGTTGGTTGCTATTTGTATGAATATTTGTTTTCTGCCACATAGAATAGAACTGCTCCTTTTTGGTTTCGTGTTCCATCGTTAGTTTTGGAAAAACCATCACTGCTGGAAAGGAAACGGGATTTATTTGGGAAGAAGGGAGAGCACCCTAACCTTTTTCCCTTAGAAGGAGATCTGGCAGGATGGGAGGTAAGGCCTCACCAGATCGTTTTTAGGGGTTTAATTTTGTTAAAATTTGAACACAAACATATCAGATGTCTTCTTTTTATCCTTCTAGATGTGGGGGCAGAGGGATTCCTCCCCTGGCCAGGTTGAACTAAGGAGAGAGGGAGGCCTGTTTGTTCTACTGCTGTGGCCTCCAGGACGCCTTCTTTAGTCCTCTGTATTCTTAGAAACGGAGTCGCCTCTTGGCAGGAATAAAGCCACTCCAATGCCAGCAGTCAGGGTTTGGTTTCAAGTCACCAGCCTTGCAAGAGGCAGTGCCCGATTTCCTTTGGCAATGACAGCCTGCCCATTCTCAGCTCATTTCAGCGTCTTGGGCACAAAGGTAACTTCCTCAGAACAGAAGCCTTTGAAGGCTCTGTGATGCCTCTGTGAGTCATTATGTATGTCCCAAATTGCAATTTCTCTAATCAGAATCTGGAAAATGCTGTTCAGTTTCTTTTCTTTTTTTCTGAAATCAGCTTTCAGAAAAGGTAGATTGGAGCTAGAAAGATCAGAGAACATTTATATGTTCTCCTGGAGACAGTGCGGTTGATGGTGCAGCAAGTGCACGGGCTGTGGCGTGGATGGATCCAGGTTTTCTTCTTAACTTCAGGACTCTTCCTGGACGTGTGACCTCAGGCCAATCTGTTCATCTCTGAGCTTCTATTTCCTCATCTGTGAAAATGACTTTAACAAAAACCCACCTACAGTACCGTTGTGAGGCAAGGATTATCCGAGGTCACACTTACCAAAAGCACATTGTGCAAACACTGAACAGACGCAGCTCCCTGTCTTCCTGCGGACACAGGTGCGAGGCCCGCACTCCAGCCGCTAGGAATGAGTGGGCCGTAATCAAGGGTCTGAGCAGTCACGCCACTCCACAGCTTGCTCCCAGCTCTTGGCTTATTTGTGTTTATTTTTTTCTTTGCTAGGCAGGAGGGATAGCTGAGGCAGGAAAGTTCTTTTGCTTCTACCCCAGGATCTAGTTAATCTCACATAATAAACCGCCACAACAGTAGTCTTAGCAGCTACGATTTATTGAACGCTTCTTGTATGCCAGAACGCCCTCTGTGCATCATTTCCTTTAATCTTCCAGCCTGTTCAATATGACAGTCATAGATCCCCATTGTACACGGGAGAAAACTGAGATTTCAGGTTCTTATCTGGTTCTAGAGTGCTTTTGCACTCAGCATGTTGATTTTCAGATATACTTCCTTGATATACTAAGCAATATACTCAGTTGCTCAATCATGGCCGACTCTTTGTGACCTCATAGACTATAGCCTGCCATGAAATTTTCCAGGCAAGAATACTGGAGTGGGCCACTGAAGAATGGTAAATTTTACCGTCCATTCACTTTCCTGCTCTCTGACCCCTGGAGGTCCAGGCTGTGGCCCCTGTGTTCTGAGAGTCGTAACTTCACCCCAGCTCTGCCCTGGCCCATGGAGGCTGGCGAGGTGGAAGAGCAGGGAGTGCTAGCAGAGACTCAGATTCTATTCATAGATGTCCCCAAGGATCTGTCTGTATTCCATTCTTTCCTGTAAACTCAGTGCCTATAGACACCACGAGTGGCAGAAGTGGTGCCTCTCAGAGTCCAGCGGGGCTTGGGACTTGCCGCAGTCAGAGGTGAGTAATACGAGTTGGGTGATAGCCAGCCAGCCAGCCAGTTTGGATACTGGAGGAACAATGCCTTGGCCTCTGCTCCTGTACTGGTGAGGCCTAGCGGACCAGCAGAGGAGCAGACGCAAGACCCCCCCCTCATCTCTGGGGACCTGGCGCCAGTCTGTGCCCCCCGCCTCTCCTGTGTTGTTTACTCTGCTTATACCCTCTAAATGAGACTGGAAGTGCCTCAGCATCGGTGCCCCACATGTTTCTGTGGGTTTTGGTTTGCTTATAATTGAAAAGAGGATGTGATAACATTTGAGAAAAAAAATTTTTTTTTTAGGTTTTTGTTTTAATCAAGCTGGATCACAATTACAAACATGGATCACAATTCAAACGGTGAAAAAAGGATAAACAATGTATGTACCACATCTTCTTTAAAATAAATAGCCAGGCTTCCCTGGTGGCTCAGTGGTCAAGAATCTGCCTGCGAGTGCAGGAGACCAGGGTTGGATTCCATATGCCTCAGAGCAAGTAACATAGGCCAACTATGGCCTAGATGGCTTGGGACGGGGAGAGAGGGAGGTGATACAAGCATACAGAAAGCGGATTTACTCCATTGTACAGGAGAAACTAACTCAACATTCTAAAGCAATTATACTCCAAATAAAAGAAAAGAATACACAGTGAAACATCGTTCACCCTTGACACTCTTCCTCCACCCCCAGCCACTTTGTTCTGTTTTTCTTTAAGAGTTCCTTTTTGAAAAAATCTTTGTTACCGTATTGCTTCTGTTTCATGATTTGGTTTTCTGGCAGCAACATGTGGGATCTTAGTTCCCCAACCAGGGATGGAACCCACACCTTCTGCATTGGAAAGCAAAATATCAGCCAGCGGAACATCAGACAAGTCCCTAGTCTGTTGTTTTCTGTGGAGACCATGAATGCTATCGGTTTCTTGTATCTTCTTTCCCAGCTAGACCTCAAGCTCACTCCCTCTATCCTGTACCCTCCTCTTTATTCCCTCCTTGCGATCCCTTCTTTCTATATTTATTTATTTATTCTCTCCATCTCCTGGCTCCCGGGGCCAGAATCCTGGTTATCTTCCAGCCTTCCAGAGCACAAGGCAGGGTCTCTTCTTGCACTGACCTCCCATCTCCAACAACAGGCTGCCTTGCTGTTGTCTCTAAACCCCACCTCTAGTCTAGAGGGCTCCGTACGGTAAAGCTGCCGCAAAAACAAATATCTGGTCTTCAGTAAAGTGCAGGTTGAGGTCGGTGGGATGATAGAAAGCTACATTTGAGGGAGCCAGAGCTTAAAAGTGAAATTCTGAAGCCAGACCAATAGAGGACAGCCCTGCCTGAGGAACAGCGTAAGCAGAGGTATTGCTCACGGGGGGAGTACTTTTTGAGCTCTTACTATATTGTTCTGTTCTAGATGGACCGGATTTGAGATCAAGGAGGTATGTGGGGTATGCGTGTGTGCATGTGTGTGTAGGGGGGAAGAACAGTTGATAAATGAATGAAACAAGGATAACATGTCAGGTGGTGGCAAGATGCTGGCAAACCGTAAAGATGAGTAAGATGGGTCCAGGGGATCGGGGAGAGGATGGGGCACTTGTTTTGCAGAACGTATTCAGGGAAGGTCTTTCCTAAGGTGTCATTCAAGCCATAAGCTGAGTGAAAAAGGACAGGAGCCGTGTGAAATCCATGGAAAGAGCTGTCCAGACCGAGGAAATTTCTAGTGCTGAGAACCTGAGGTCAGAGTGTGCTCTGGGTGCTTGGGATCATGGCTGGAGTGGTGAGGGGTCAGAAGCACCAGGGGAGATAGAGAGAGGTATGTGGGCACAGATTAAGGAGGGCCCTGTGGTCACTACAAGGACTTCGCCTCTTATTCTGAGGAATTTAGGAGCCCTGGTGGGGGTTTGAGCAGCAGGACAATGTCATCTTACATTTGAAAAAGATCCTTCTGGCTAGACTGTGGGATTTTCCTGGTGGTCCAGTGGTTAAGAATCCTCCTGCCATGCAAGGGACATGTTTAAAAGATCAGAGAGAGGCACTTCACCTCCCCTATGACTGTACCTCCCTAACATGATGGGGGCTCCTACTTTGTTCTAAAAGTTCCCCTCGAGCACAGCATACTCTATTCTTGCATGTCTGTGTCCAGGACTCAGTCCATCCTGAAATCCAGCTGGGATAGAGGCGGAGTCCTTGTCAGAGCTCTGAGTTCTTCTTTTTCATGTCACCTGACACCATTTAGGCTTTGGGAAGCCTTGGTAAAGGTGACTCTCTCTGATGTTGTTCAGAAGGTGCTAGGTCCTGGCCACACTCCCTGTACATGCAGTGGTTGGGACAGCTGGCATCGGATGGGGTACTGGCTCTCCTGCTCTTCAGTACTGTGGCCAGAGATCCACAGTGTGGGTGGCAGGTCATGGGTGTAAACCAGCACTTCTGCAGGAAACATTTATAGGGTTTTGTGACCAAACAAGTTTGGAAAAGTTTAGGCTATAGAAAGTTGAACAGTGTTTCTCTACCACAGTGCTTTTAACACTATTTCAAATCCTGTGAACCTCAAAGCAGAGAGATTTTATGAGAAATAATAGGAGCTAACATTTACTTAGAAATGCAAAAAAGCAAAATGGCTGTCTGGGGAGGCCTTACAAATAGCTATGAAAAGAAGAGAGGTGAAAAGCAAAGGAGAAAAGGAAAGATATAAGCATCTGAATGCAGAGTTCCAAAGAATAGCAAGAAGAGACAAGAAAGCCTTCTTCAGCAATCAATGCAAAGAAACAGAGGAAAACAACAGAATGGGAAAGACTAGAGATCTCTTCAAGAAAATTAGAGATACTAAGGGAGCATTTCATGCAAAGATGGGCTCAATAAAGGACAGAAATGGTCTGGACCTAACAGAAGCAGAAGATATTAAGAAGTGGCAAGAATACACGGAAGAACTGTACAAAAAAGATCTTCATGACCCAGATAATCATGATGATGTGATCACTGATCTAGAGCCAGACATCTTGGAATGTGAAGTCAAGTGGGCCTTAGAAAGCATCACTACAAACAAAGCTAGTGGAAGAGATGGAATTCCAGTTAAGCTGTTTCAAATCCTGAAAAGATGATGCTATGAAAGTGCTGCACTCTATGCCGGCAAATTTGGAAAACTCAGTTGTGGCCACAGGACTGGAAAAGGTCCGTTTTCATTCCAATTCCAAAGAAAGGCAATGCCAAAGAATGCTCAAACTACCACACAATTGCACTCATCTCACATGCTAGTAAAGTAATGCTCAAAATTCTCCAAGTCAGGCTTCAGCAATACGTGAACCATGAACTCCCTGATGTTCAAGCTGGTTTTAGAAAAGGCAGAGGAACCAGAGATCCACTTGCTAACATCTGCTGGATCATGGAAAAAGCAAGAGAGTTCCAGAAAAACATCTATTTCTGCTTTATTGACTATGCCAAAGCCTTTGACTGTGTGGATCACAATAAACTAGAAAACTCTGAGAGAGATGGGAATACCAGACCACTTGACCTGCCTCTTGAGAAATCTATATGCAGGTCAGGAAGCAACAGGTAGAACTGGACATGGAACAACAGACTGGTTCCAAATTGGAAAAGGAGTACATCAAGGCTGTATATTGTCACCCTGCTTATTTAACTTCTGTGTAGAGTACATCATGAGAAACGCTGGACTGAAAGAAACACAAGCTGTAATTAAGATTGCTGGGAGAAATATCAATAACCTCAGATATGCAGATG
>SJYW01008780.1:29349-43012 GCA_006410735.1 Raphicerus campestris
GTATGGATGTGAGAGGTGGACTGTGAAGAAGGCTGAGCACCAAAGAATTGATGCTTTTGTACTGTGGTGTTGGAGAAGACTCTTAAGAGTGCCTTGGACTGCAAGGAGATCCAACCAGTCCATTCTGAAGGAGATCAGCCCTGGGATTTCTTTGGAAGGAATGATGCTGACGCTGAAACTCCAGTACTTTGGCCACCTGATGCGAAGAGTTGACTCATTGGAAAAGACTCTGATGCTGGGAAGGATTAGGGGCAGGAGGAGAAGGGGAAAACAGAGGATGAGATGACTGGATGGCATCATGGACTCGATGAACATGAGTCTGAGTGAACTCCAGGAGATGGTGATGGACAGGGAGGCCTGGCGTGCTGTGATTCTTGGGGTCGCAAAGAGTCGGACACAACTGAGCGACTGAACTGAACTGAACATTTACTGAGTGTCTACTCTTTGTTGAATGGAGGTGCTCCAGTAGGCGTTAATATGCAGCCTCCTTGGGATGTAGATGCTATCACTGTCCCCATGTAGAGGCTGGGGCAACTTACCAAATGTCATGGCTGATTGGTAATAACACAGTCTTTTGGGCTGGAGCAGACTGAGCCCAAACTCGTCTCTTAGCCAGCACACAGACTGCTTGTACAGTGTGTACACTTCTTTTGTACAAAAGAAGCTTGGAACAGCCTTCTTTTATTTGGAACTTCTCATTCCCTATGAGAATATAAGCATATTCCCTATGGGAATAAGAAAGCCTTCCTCAGTGATCAGTACAAAGAAATAGAGGAAAACAATAGAATGGGAAAGACTAGAGATTTCTTCAAGAAAATTAGAGATGCCAAGGGAATATTTCATGCAAAGATGGGCATAATAAAGGGCAGAAATGGTATGGACCAAACAGAAGCAGAAGATATTAAAAAGAGATGGCAAGAATACACAGAAGAACCATACAAAAGAGATCTTCATGACCCAGATAAACACAATGGTGTGGTCATTCACCTAGAGCCAGACATCCTGAAATGCAAAGTCAAGTGGGCCTTAGGAAACATCAGTACGAACAAAGCTAGTGGAGGTGATGGAATTCCAGTGGAGCTATTTCACATCCTGAAAGATGATGCTGTGAAAGTGCTGCACTCTATGCCAGCAAATTTGGAAAACTCAGTTGTGGCCACAGGACTGGAAAAGGTCTGTTTTCATTCCAATCCCAAAGAAAAGCAATGCCAAAGAATGCTCAAACTACCACACAATTGCACTCATCTCACATGCTAGTAAAGTAATGCTCAAAATTCTCCATGCCAGGCTTCAACAGTACATGAACTGTGAACTTCCAGATGTTCAAGCTGGATTTAGAAAAGGCAGAGGAACTAGAGATCAAATTGCCAACATCCGTTGGATCATGGAAAAAGCAAGAGAATTCCAGAAAAACATTTACTTCTGCTTTATTGATTATGCCAAAGCCTACTGTATAGATCACAACAAACTGTGGAAAATTCTTAAAAGCAATGGGAATACCAGACCACCTTACCTGCCTTCTGAGAAATCTGTATGCAGGTCAAGAAGCAACAGTTAGAACTGGACATGGAACAACAAACTGGTTCCAAATCGTGAAAGGAGTACATCAAGGCTGTATATTGTCACCTTGCTTATTTAACTTATATGCAGAGTACATCATGCAAAATGCCGGGCTGGATGAAGCACAAGCTGGAATCAAGATTGCCAGGAGAAATATCAATAACTTCAGATACGCAGATGATACCACCCTTATGGCAGAAAGTGAAAAGAAACTAAAGAGCCTCTTGATGAAAGTGAAAGAGGAGAATGAAGAAGGCTGGCTTAAAGCTCAGCATTCAAAAAACTAAGATCATGGCATCTGGTCCCATTACTTCATGGCAAATAGATGGAGAAACAATCGAAATAGTGACAGACTATTTTCTTGGGCTCCAAAATCACTGCAGATGGTGACTGCAACCATGAAGTTAAAAGACGCTTGCTCCTTGGAAGAAAAGCTATGACCAACCTAGACAGCATATTAAAAAATAGAGACATTACTTTGCTGACAAAGGTCTGTACAGTCAAAGCTATGGTTTTTCCAGTAGTTGTGTATATGGATGTGAGAGTTGGACTATAAAGAAAACTGAGCGCTGAAGAATTGATGCTTTTCAACTGTGGTGTTGGAGTTGACTCTTGAGAGTCCCTTGTACTATAAGGAGATCTAACAAGTCCATCCTAAAGCAAATTAATCCTGAATATTCATTGGAAGGACTGATGCTGAAGCTTCAAGACTTTGGCCACTTGATTTGAAGAACTGACTCTTTAAAAAAGACCCTGATGCTGGGAAAGATTGAAGGCAAAAGAAGAAGGGAATGACAGAGGATGAGATGGTTAGATGGCATCACTGACTCCATGGACTTGAGTTTGAGCAAGCTCCCGGAGATGGTAATTTACAGGGAAGTCTGGCGTGCTGCAGACCATGGGGTTGCAGAGTTGGACACGACTGAGCGTCTGAACTGTACTTGTACTGAGCTGATGGGGTTAGTACTCAGAAGGACTCCAGTTGGAGAAATGCCAATGTAAACTAGAAAAGTGCAGACTGTTGGGAGAATGGTGACATGGGTTTCTCTTAAGAACCCCATTATGCTCTGAGCTCCCAGGAACCTCTGCACGCCAGATGTTTTGGTGTCAGATTAGGCTAGTTTTACTGCCTGTTCAGTAGAAGAGGCAGGCATGGGGGATCTGGAGTATAGGGTCTCGGCCAGTAGTTCTCCAACTTGGCTGCATTTTGAAATTCATCAAGGGAGTATTAAGAATTAATGATGCCTCGCCTCATTCTCAGAGATGCCAGTTTAGCCTGGGTGGAACCCTGGCTTTGATGATTTTTAAATGTTCCTTGGTGATTCTGCTGTAGCCTGGTTGAGAGCCAGTTGTTTGCCATACTCCTTTGTGGTCCAGTTAATCCTGTATTATACCAAAGCAAGGAGCATCCGGTTCCATCACTTCATGGGAAATAGATGAGGAAACAGTGGAAACAGTGTCAGACTTTATTTTTGGGGGCTCCAAAATCACTGCAGATGGTGACTGCAGCCATGAAATTAAAAGACACTTACTCCTTGGAAGAAAAGTTATGACCAACCTACATAGTATATTCAAAAGCAGAGACATTACATTGCCGACTATGATCCGTCTAGTCAGGGCTATGGTTTTTCCTGTGGTCATGTATGGATGTGAGAGTTGGACTGTGAAGAAGGCTGAGTGCTGAATAATTGATGCTTTTGCACTGTGGTGTTGGAGAAGACTCTTAAGAGTCCCTTGGACTGCAAGAAGATCCAACCAGTCCATTCTAAAGGAGATCAGCCCTGGGATTTCTTTGGAAGGAATGATGCTGACGCTGAAACTCCAGTTCTTTGGCCACCTGATGCGAAGAGTTGACTCATTGGAAAAGACTCTGATGCTGGGAAGGATTGGGGGCAGGAGGAGAAGGGGACGACAGAGGATGAGATGGCTGGATGGCATCACAGACTCGATGAACATGAGTCTGAGTGAACTCCGGGAGATGGTGATGGACAGGCAGGCCTGGCATGCTGCAATCCATGGGGTNTTCACATCCTGAAAGATGATGCTGTGAAAGTGCTGCACTCTATGCCAGCAAATTTGGAAAACTCAGTTGTGGCCACAGGACTGGAAAAGGTCTGTTTTCATTCCAATCCCAAAGAAAAGCAATGCCAAAGAATGCTCAAACTACCACACAATTGCACTCATCTCACATGCTAGTAAAGTAATGCTCAAAATTCTCCATGCCAGGCTTCAACAGTACATGAACTGTGAACTTCCAGATGTTCAAGCTGGATTTAGAAAAGGCAGAGGAACTAGAGATCAAATTGCCAACATCCGTTGGATCATGGAAAAAGCAAGAGAATTCCAGAAAAACATTTACTTCTGCTTTATT
The DNA here is from genome assembly GCA_006410735.1 of Raphicerus campestris. Taxonomy (NCBI): domain Eukaryota; kingdom Metazoa; phylum Chordata; class Mammalia; order Artiodactyla; family Bovidae; genus Raphicerus; species Raphicerus campestris. The sequence goes on from SJYW01008780.1 coordinate 33,281, forward strand.
GATTATGCCAAAGCCTACTGTATAGATCACAACAAACTGTGGAAAATTCTTAAAAGCAATGGGAATACCAGACCACCTTACCTGCCTTCTGAGAAATCTGTATGCAGGTCAAGAAGCAACAGTTAGAACTGGACATGGAACAACAAACTGGTTCCAAATCGTGAAAGGAGTACATCAAGGCTGTATATTGTCACCTTGCTTATTTAACTTATATGCAGAGTACATCATGCAAAATGCCGGGCTGGATGAAGCACAAGCTGGAATCAAGATTGCCAGGAGAAATATCAATAACTTCAGATACGCAGATGATACCACCCTTATGGCAGAAAGTGAAAAGAAACTAAAGAGCCTCTTGATGAAAGTGAAAGAGGAGAATGAAGAAGGCTGGCTTAAAGCTCAGCATTCAAAAAACTAAGATCATGGCATCTGGTCCCATTACTTCATGGCAAATAGATGGAGAAACAATCGAAATAGTGACAGACTATTTTCTTGGGCTCCAAAATCACTGCAGATGGTGACTGCAACCATGAAGTTAAAAGACGCTTGCTCCTTGGAAGAAAAGCTATGACCAACCTAGACAGCATATTAAAAAATAGAGACATTACTTTGCTGACAAAGGTCTGTACAGTCAAAGCTATGGTTTTTCCAGTAGTTGTGTATATGGATGTGAGAGTTGGACTATAAAGAAAACTGAGCGCTGAAGAATTGATGCTTTTCAACTGTGGTGTTGGAGTTGACTCTTGAGAGTCCCTTGTACTATAAGGAGATCTAACAAGTCCATCCTAAAGCAAATTAATCCTGAATATTCATTGGAAGGACTGATGCTGAAGCTTCAAGACTTTGGCCACTTGATTTGAAGAACTGACTCTTTAAAAAAGACCCTGATGCTGGGAAAGATTGAAGGCAAAAGAAGAAGGGAATGACAGAGGATGAGATGGTTAGATGGCATCACTGACTCCATGGACTTGAGTTTGAGCAAGCTCCCGGAGATGGTAATTTACAGGGAAGTCTGGCGTGCTGCAGACCATGGGGTTGCAGAGTTGGACACGACTGAGCGTCTGAACTGTACTTGTACTGAGCTGATGGGGTTAGTACTCAGAAGGACTCCAGTTGGAGAAATGCCAATGTAAACTAGAAAAGTGCAGACTGTTGGGAGAATGGTGACATGGGTTTCTCTTAAGAACCCCATTATGCTCTGAGCTCCCAGGAACCTCTGCACGCCAGATGTTTTGGTGTCAGATTAGGCTAGTTTTACTGCCTGTTCAGTAGAAGAGGCAGGCATGGGGGATCTGGAGTATAGGGTCTCGGCCAGTAGTTCTCCAACTTGGCTGCATTTTGAAATTCATCAAGGGAGTATTAAGAATTAATGATGCCTCGCCTCATTCTCAGAGATGCCAGTTTAGCCTGGGTGGAACCCTGGCTTTGATGATTTTTAAATGTTCCTTGGTGATTCTGCTGTAGCCTGGTTGAGAGCCAGTTGTTTGCCATACTCCTTTGTGGTCCAGTTAATCCTGTATTATACCAAAGCAAGGAGCATCCGGTTCCATCACTTCATGGGAAATAGATGAGGAAACAGTGGAAACAGTGTCAGACTTTATTTTTGGGGGCTCCAAAATCACTGCAGATGGTGACTGCAGCCATGAAATTAAAAGACACTTACTCCTTGGAAGAAAAGTTATGACCAACCTACATAGTATATTCAAAAGCAGAGACATTACATTGCCGACTATGATCCGTCTAGTCAGGGCTATGGTTTTTCCTGTGGTCATGTATGGATGTGAGAGTTGGACTGTGAAGAAGGCTGAGTGCTGAATAATTGATGCTTTTGCACTGTGGTGTTGGAGAAGACTCTTAAGAGTCCCTTGGACTGCAAGAAGATCCAACCAGTCCATTCTAAAGGAGATCAGCCCTGGGATTTCTTTGGAAGGAATGATGCTGACGCTGAAACTCCAGTTCTTTGGCCACCTGATGCGAAGAGTTGACTCATTGGAAAAGACTCTGATGCTGGGAAGGATTGGGGGCAGGAGGAGAAGGGGACGACAGAGGATGAGATGGCTGGATGGCATCACAGACTCGATGAACATGAGTCTGAGTGAACTCCGGGAGATGGTGATGGACAGGCAGGCCTGGCATGCTGCAATCCATGGGGTCACAAAGAGTCGGACACGACTGAGCGACTGAACTGAAGGAAAAGAAAAAGTTTTCATTTATTAGTTAAATGACCTGAGAGGGTTTTGAGTTGTTTCTTTCACTTTTTGTGGATGAGCAGCTGGAGTTCTTTTTTTACTGATCCCGTACAGCCTTGCACCATGAGTCTTCTCCATGATCTATACCCATGACTGTAGCTTCGCACTGACATTCACATACTGACCAGCCCTCATGCAGAAGTGCTAGACTGGTCACTAAGGGGACACATGAGGAAGACACTCAGCTCTCTTATTCCTGCTGGAAGAAGTAAGTGGGTACTGTTGCTCAGAGTACTGCTTTCTTGCTGTTGCTAAGGGAACTGGAGCGACAAGTGCTTTCTGGGTGATGGCATCACCTGAATCACCCATACTTCTTATTGGGCTTTCACTTTAAATGACAGTCACTGTCATTTTCAGTTGATCAGATGAACCTAGGTAATGGAATTGTTTGTAGGTTTGGTAATTGGGTCAGAAGTCATTTCCTACTGTATCTACAAAAAGACTTTTTTAGGCATTTGGGAAGAATATATGCCCTTGTCAATAACAGACAATGATTGTTTTAACCCTAAGTTATAATGACTTTTCTTAATATCATCATCTTTTCAAAGGCACAGACCTGAGGCTGTTCAAGGCTGAACTCCAGGATTTCGAGACCACCACTCTGTATGCAGCTTGAGATGGTTGTGTCCTGGGTTGACCAAAGGGTTTGTAATGAGAATGTTTCTGTTGGTTTCTTGCAGTACAACAAACACCTCTTCGTGCACATCGGGCACGCCAACCATTCTTACAGTGACCCATTGCTCGAATCAGTGGACATTCGTCAGATTTATGACAAATTTCCTGAAAAGAAAGGTGGCTTAAAGGAACTGTTTGGAAAGGGCCCTCAAAATGCCTTCTTCCTCGTAAAATTCTGGGTGAGTAAGACCTTGCTGTTACTTCAGTCATTTTTGTCTGAATGGTCGCATCCTACACCCAAGGGCAGAGCTGCAGTGGTCGTGGGTTCCCATTGACTGATCTGCACGGTCGCCAGGGGATTACACACTAGTGCTGTGGGCATCTTCACGTAGGCCACGTGGCATAGCCACATGAGGACCCAGGCGACATTGCCGTCCCTGCCGAGACAGACAGGTGGCCCCTTGGGCTTAAGAACTCAATTGTACAACAAGAAACCTCGCAGATGGCTGGAGTCAGAGTGGCAGACGCAGGGCACCAGGCTCTTTGTTCGTTCTCACTCCAGTAAGCAAAGTAAAGTCATGCAGTTGTGTCCAACTCTTTGCCACCCCGTGAACTGTAGTCTGCCAGGCTCCTCCGTCCACGAGATTTCCCGGGCAAGAATACTGGAGTGGTTGCCATTTCTTTCTCCAGGGGAATCTTCCTGACCCGGGGATCAAACCTGGGTTTCCCACATTACAGACAGCCTCTTTATTGTCTGAGCCACCAGAGAAGCCCAGTAAGCAAAGCGACCTATAAATTCCACGGGAGCCTAGGACCCGAGGCAGAGAAGGGGATTGGGCAAAGATAAAGACATGCTGCAAGACTTCAAGGGTCAGAGAGAATATGAAATGGCTCTGCCTATTGCGTGCCTCATTTGTGTTTTCAGACACCACGGGCACATTCCTAAAGCTGCTGGGACTGTGCCCTAGCCTCTGAGGAGATCTCTGCTGTCCTGTCTCCACTGGTCAGGCTCGAGCCAGAGGACTGCTGTGGGGTCAGGGGTGTATCCTCGGGGCTTAGACCAGAGAACTTGCTGGCCTTGAGCGTTTATAACTCCTCACTCTTGACGAAAATAAAAAGAAAATGGCTTCACGTGTTCGCGCTTCTCAGCGTGGCCTTAAAGGCCCTGCAGGAGCTGGTTCCAGGTGTTTTTCTTCCTGTCCGTCCTCAGCCAGCCTTCGTGTGTCTGGATGGACCTTGTACAGTTTTCCTCCTTTCCCCCCTTTTGAGATGGTGGCTTCTTTATTATCACACCTTCCTGACATAAATAATCTACTATTTTTTTTTTAGTCCCATCGCCCTGTGTACTGCCTCAGTTCCCAGGCTGTGTCACAATTAACTGGGATGTGTGTCCCACTCCTTTCTGGACTCCAGGCTCCTTACTCATTGTGTGGCTACACTGATTGAATGCCTGCTGTGGGCTGTGCGCTGGGTTCATGCATCATGTGCTTTTCCTCCAGTCCTCCCAGGGTTAAGTGGAATTTGCCTCGTATCCAGCTAAGAAAATAGAGACGCAGAGATTACAAAGGACAGGTGGGGACCTGGAGCTTGAAATCAGATCCATTTGAAGAGTGCCTCTGCTCTGTTTACTGGCTTCTTTGTGCCCCCAGGACCCTGCTCACAGGGTCTGTCTATCATTCTTCATGTCTCCAAAGCTAAGCAAGTACCTGGCACACACACACAAAACTCCACGAATGGCAGAACAAACAGACTAAGGAAAAATTCATGGTTGAAATTCCTTGGGAGGAAATTTACATATTCAATTTAATTTGTTTTGTTTTTTTTAATCCTTGAGTGGTAACTGGCTTTCGTTTCTCATGCTTCCGTATTGAATTTGGATTGTGGAAATAGCCTTCTACTTAAATTAATGTTCTCAGGATTGGTAATATGTGTGGACACCCTGAAAAAGCAGTAAACGGTCACTTCCTTTTCCTAAATTAGTGACTGCCACCCACTGACTTGAATGGTGGTTGGGGCCGGTTATATGGTAACATTACAGTTTTCAACCTGTGGCCTGCAGACCCGTAGGGGTTTCCTCAGTAGCCTTTCAATGGCCAACAAGATCAAAACTACTTTTATTATGACACTGAGATGTTATTTTCTTTCTGAATTCTGCTGATATGCATACTGATGGTTCTAGTGTTATAGGGTAAAACTGCTGAAGCCTGGGATCAATCAGACTGGGTTGCATGCACAGTTTAAATTTAAAAAAAGAATTAGTCAAACCAAGAGCGTTGTTTGTGAAAGTTTTACATCTTAGTCCGAGTACACACTAAAATGGATGCAATGAACCTGCCTGCTCCATCAAGGAAAACAACTGATATTTGTTGTCAAAGGTAAAATTTGAACTTTGAAATAAAAATAAGAATTTTGGAAAATTTGTATCCACTCTGGTGAACTTGACGGCTTCCCAACATTTACGGCTTTTCTGATGGGATCCGTAATCATATGAAAAAATGTGATTTTTAAAAAATTACTGTACAAGATAAACTAATGGGTTTTAATGTAACAGTATGAAAAGTTCATTGAAGGCTTCAGACTCTACATTGCAGCTAATCTTTAGAAACCACTGCTTATCAAGTTTTGATTTAGTGTCAAAGAAAAATGGTCAATTATTTGAAGAGCCCATTAAAATATTCTTACCTTTACCAGCCATGTGTTTATGTGAGGCTGGATTTTCTTCATGTATTTCAACCAAAAGTTGAAGTACAAATCATGACAAATTGAATTTAGAAGCAGATATATGAATCTAGGTATTTTCCATTAAGCCATACATTGAGTATTGCAAAATGCAAATCAGTGCTACCTTTCTCACTAATTTTTGTTTTTTAAAATATAGGTATGTCCAATTTAAAAAAGATGTGTGTTAATATGAAATAACCTTATATTATTTTTAAAGCAGGTACTAAATATTGTAAAGCTCTCTCAGTTTATATTTCCAATATAGAAAATATCGACAGCCATAACCTACAGAAACAAAAGCTCTTTGAGACCCTCAGTAAATCTTAAGAGTGGAAAAGGGGTCCCCCAGATGAAAAAGTTTGAGAGCCACTATGGTGAAAGATATAAAAGAGGCTGTTATACCAAAATGAATTAAAATTAATCAGAAAATATAGGATAAGATAAAAATAAACCATTTTCAGTGCTGTCAAATTAAAGTGTTGGTTTTTAATGTTAATAAGACTTCTTATAACTTGCTTGTTGTTCAACTGTAAAGTGGAATGGAAACTATTGATATTAGAAAGTTTTTCTTTTTGCTTGTAAAATTTTCCATTTTACACAGAGGATGATTTTAATAAATGCTTTCAGTGACAGGGTCCTTCATTCACTAATTCCCAAATAACGAGGTCTAGGTTTGCAAATGTTTAGAGTGTAATGGCAGGTATGAGATGTGCAGATTTAGAAACAATTTCTACGAGATTAGATATCAGTTTATTAAATTAAGATTTGCAGAATTAGAATTACAACTGAGCTCTCCAATGAGTATGATGAAAGACATCACTCCTTCAGTATAATTGTTAACAGTACTTAACCTTTATGGAGAAATTCAGTCCTAACTATGTTAGAATAAGTGAGAAAAGGCAGTTTGAATTAGGTTTACACTTTGCTGCAATTTGAAATCTCATTGGCTTCCTCTAAAGACCTAAAAGTGTGAATTACACTTTGACTCTCTGTGCTTGAATGTTAGTCGGTATTTCCAATGGGTGTTTCTTAAGTAGGCTTAACCTTCCCTTTAAAATGTCTTTCATATTAGCAGTTTGCTTCACCAGTTTTCATTTTTGTGTAAATTCAGTACACCTCAACAGAGGTCCTACCCACACATCTTCTTTCTTCTCCGCCCTATTTCCTCTTTCTCAAAGTACCTGCAGTCTCCAGGTTATCACCAGCAGGATGACTTAGTTTATCCATATGTTTAATTGCTCCATGTCCAGCCTGGGCTCAGTCAGGCTGGAGAAGCTCAGGAGTTTGCTGTGGGTGAAACACTGAGTCCACCTGCAGTATCTGCACTTGATGCCTGAGCTGTGGCCCAGCTCTCTGCCGTGTAACGGTCCTCCCACTGGCTTCAGAGCAGAAAACTGACTGGCTTCCCCAGGACTCAGACGCCAGACAGAGCCACAGTAGCGTCCGACCTGAACTTCTTGGAAACAGTAGGCGACTGTTGGTGCCCAGGTAAACGGACACCTGAGTGCCCCATAATGACAGATCGTCACAAAGAAATGATGCTGCTTCGCTTCAGGTGCCCTTGACTTCCACGCGCAGACACAGTGGAAAGGACACAGATTCCAGAGTCCAGCAGATCCGGCATTGATGAGCTGTGTCACGAGGCAGAAGTCACTCTGCTGACCCATGACTCAGTTTCTGTATGTGTAAAGTGGGAATTATCACATGCACCTCCCGGGGATTAAATAATACCAAGTGTGTGCTTATGCCTGGTATAGTCACTAACTGCTTGACTACTTTCAAAAAGCAACTTGGTTTCTTACACGCAAACGCACATAAATCTACACACACACACACACACACACACACACACACAGAGAAAGCCTTATTATCGATGTCTAAGAAGGTTAAATTATGATACACCAGTAAAGAGGATATGTTGTCATGAATAATCTGTGAGACAGCATCTCACCACCTCCTTGTCACTTTAGTTGAATTACTTGCACTAGTAGTATATACTACTATACGAAGATCCCCTGGAGAAGGAAATGGCAACCCACCCCAGTATTCTTGCCTGGGAAATCCCGTGCACAGATGAGTCTGGCAGGCTACAGTCCATGGGGTTGAAAAGAGTTGGACACGACTGAGCAGCTAACACTAAACTAAAAACTAGTAGCTTAAATTTGAATCCCCAATTAAAGTGTCTCAGAAAAAAATATATAGTTTGATGCAGCATTGAAATTTTTATTATGATTGAGGAGGAGTATGGAACCAGATTTGTGGTTAGTGAGGCCAACATTTTGCACTGGCAGAAAACCATACTTCTTATTTTCCTTTTAAAATAACGATCAGATGCTTTGTGGGCTCTAAGAAAGGAAGATGTCCACCCACAAGTGGACAGAGCTGTGCTTTGTTTCAGAATTGAGATCCATGCAGATGGGTTGCCAGTGATAATGGCAGACAATGCAGCTAATTTAAGAAAAAATGTCAGCTGCTTTGGAATTGATCAAAGAGTCCCGAAAGCTGGAAGAGGTGGGTGTGATTCAGTCATGCATCCTAAAAGACAGAAACCCAAATATAACTCTCAGCTCACTTTCAAAAGAAGTTCGATTCCAGCCCCGTGTAGTAGTTTTGTTGTTGTTGCTGTTCATTCGCTCAGTTGTGTCCAACTCTTGTGACCCCATGGACTGCAGCACCCCAGGCCTCCCTATCCTTTGTTGTCTCCCAGAGTTTGCTCAAACTTATGTCCATTGAGTCAGTGATGCCATTCAACCATCTCATCCTGTCATGTCCCCTTGCCTCCAGTTTTTCCCAGCATCAGGGTCTTTTCCAGTGAGTCAGCTTTTCACATCAGGTGGCCAAACTATTGAAGCTTCAGCTTTATCATCAGTCCTTCCAATGAAGATTCAGGATTGATCTCCTTTAGGATGGATTGGTTTAATCTCCTTGCAGTCCAAGGGACCCGTAAGAGTCTTCTCCAACACCTCAGTTCAAAAGCATCAATTCTTCAGTGCTCAGCCTTCTTAAGTAGAATAGTTTACTTAAGTATAGTAGTTTACTTAAGGGAATAAAAAATGCAGTGAAAGTAATATTTTGGGAGGGCCCTCAAAATTCTGCTCTGTCTTAACAGTGCTCAAAAGTGCCAAGCTTGGCGGCACTGGTTAAGAAAGCCACGCATTACTAACATGTTACTTATACACCTTACAGTCAAAAACTATTCAGAAGAATCATTAGGATAATGAAGGCTTACTCTCAAACTTTATTTGGAATAATAAGAAAATAGTATGAAAAATGAGATTGTATGGATCTGTATCCTGTTATTAAAAGAAACATTCTGAATATACATTTAATTACAATGCTTCTTTTTTTCTCTCAGATCAGTTGGTGGCATATTAGAAAGCAGGATATATTCCAAGTTACCCTATGGCTATTTATGTTTTACTTTATTAAATTCTTGGAATTATCATCTGGTACAAACAATTAATAGTATATTCATAGTCATTCAACTTTCTTAACCTACTTTTTTGGAGGAAGAAAAAGCAAGACTAGTTTTACTAGCTGGAGTAGATGTGAGAAGATATTATAAAACAGAAATGGAAAGTAGTTATCTGGAAAGAAGGCAGCCTTTAGAAGATGCTTTTATCTTGGTAGGAACAAAATCACATTTGTTGGACAAAATGACAGGCACTATAAATAAAACAACTGGGCTTATTTAGGGATAAGAAATCGGGTGCACATGTAAAGTGGCCAAATAGACCCCCTCTGGGGTTTCAGCCTGTTTCTAATTGGATTGTGCGTGATTTAGGCTAGAATTGTAGACTTGAGTCTATCATTTGCGACCAAATGTCTCTGTTGCTATTCATGGAAAAGGATGTTAGCAAAATGGAATAATATGCTTCCCACATGTTTTAAACTGTTATCAGTAAGAAAAAGGCCTTTCAGTTCAAGATTTTCATTTCGTTCTACTTCTATCTCATCTCACAATGGTGTTAAACTCTGAAATTATATGAACAATAGGAAATGGTGGAATGATATAGTGGAAGGAGGACTAACAAGAAACACCACCATATTCATAGGTACTTCTGGGACTAATATGTAATAGAATATCTTTGGTAGACTGTGATTCTCTTATTGTCTTCACCAGGCTCTGTTTTTTTTTTTTTTTTTTTTT
>SJYW01008780.1:48423-83325 GCA_006410735.1 Raphicerus campestris
TGCTTTGGGCGTACTTCTGCCTGATGGCTCATGGCAGGGGGCAGAGCAATTGTCCTTTGGCGCCTTGGGGAGCAGCTGCAAAGCCCACGTGGTGCCCGGCACGGCCGAGCCTCACCATGTGGCAGGCCTGGATGGACGCCCACGACAGGGCCCGGCTCCCAGCGCCTCCTGCCAAGGAGCCAGATGCTGCCATTGGAAAAAATTGCTTCACAATTTGAAATCTTGGTCCTTTGATCATTGCTCGAAGAGGATGAAGAGGAGAGGTTCAAAGTGGTGGTTTGAAAATGCCAGCGTCTCCTTGCATCCATCAGTGCCTATTATACTGTCTCTTGTCAGGGACAATCCTCTTGATGTTTTCATTTTTTGCAACCAAGTAATTCTGCCCAGCCCTTACAGGCCCTCCTGGGGGAAGGGAGAGACGGGTGGGAAGGGAGCCATCTGCAGCCTGCTCCTTTGCTGACCCACTACCCCAACCTGCGCCGCTGCCTTCAGGCTGATCTGTTTCCTCTTTTTCCCTGCAGGCCTTTTCTTTCAGAGTCTAGTGGCAAACAAGTTGTCCTCAACCAAATGCTGTGCCCTTCCATTCTGCACTTGCAACCCTAACATTCACTTCCTGTCTTTTAGGCATCTGAAACTAGCTTTCCAGGGGCCTGTGGTTTTGCAGAGTTGACCCCCTGGTCCAGCCCTTGCTACTGTATGGATCCAACATAATTAGGTTAGATATCATTTTTCTCACCCATGAAATGGGAAGAATCATTCTTTGAAGAATATTGCCCCCCCCTTTTTTTTTTCCAATTTCAACAACATGAAACAGTGGAACACAGATGCGAACAAATACGCTTGCTGAATGGAAGGTAATGGAGGAGAAACCAAGCTGCAGACCTGTCTGATAACTTACGTGTTTCAGCTGCAGAAGTAACAAGTGTGAGAGAGGATTATTTAGGGAAGGATTTGGGGAAATGTGATGTTTCACTTTTTCGTTTCCTTGCTGTTTAGTGCAGTCTGCTTTCTCTGCTTGGCATTGCTGCTTTGCAGGACTTGTCCAAAATAGATCCCCAAGTCTTTTAATTCATTCCCCAGATGGTTGATTAATTATTGCCTTGGTTTTTTTTTTTTTTTTTTTTTTTGCTTCCAGACAGAATTTTATGACATCTCTAGCCATATCTTTGTCGGAAAGATGGTAATTTTGTACCTGTTTGAACAGTCATGCCTGAAACCTAAGGCTTGTTATAAACTCACAATCGGAAAAACTAATTTTTCTGTTTGAAAAAAGTCATTGCTGTGTTTGTGCTGCTCACTTGATAAGTGTGGATAGGGACTCAGACTGACTGTAGGGGGAAGCTTTTACCTTGTTTGTTGATTATGAGCTGCCGTCTACTTCCGGTCCCACTCTGGAGATGTGACTTGGACTCTGCTTCGTCTCTGTGCTGGTCAGTGTTGAGTCCAGGGGTTGACATGCATGGCCATTTGTGTGGCATGTCTCAGCACACAGATGAGTCTCATGTGCATTTTCTCTTATCACCGTGGTGGCCTTTGGAAGCAGGTCTTCTCTGAGTTTAGAGATGAGAACAATGAGAGGCAAAGGAATGATGACCGCTGTCTATCAGGTGTCTGCGATAAGATGGTGAGAGATTCAGAGTCAGAGTTCTCAAGTCTTTGGACCAAGTGGAAGGGCGATCACATGGAGTTTACAAAAAATAAGCCTGGAGCTTGGATCCTAGGGAAGCTGATATAACCTGAGCAACTTTATGGGTGAGAAGTGGGTGTGGAAAGGTGAGATTAGAGGGGAAATAAAAGAGAATTGCAGGGTTGTCTTTCAGCACTGTTCTTAGGCCTGTGTGCTTCCAGAAAGCAGAACTCTAGGTAGAAGCTGCTGAGAAGCCAATGGCAACTTAATGGGTATGGTGGGCATTGTTGTGTCCAAGTTCTTCTCAGAGTGCTAGGGGACGTATTCCAATACATGGAAAGCGAGGTGGGCATTGCTAAGAGTAGCCAGGGACGTATCTTGGGTTATGTGAGTGGACCCAATGAAACCACAAGTTTCCCTAAGAGTAGCAGAGGGAGGCGAAAGACAAGGTCTGGACAGCTGGCCACGTGAGGACTCAGCCTGGTGTTGCTGGCCTCTGAAGTAGGAGGGAAGGGACTGAGAGACAAAGACTGTGGGAACTGAAGGAGGCAAAGACTCACCTTTCCCCAGAGTAGAGCCACCAGAAGGGTCGCAGCTCCAAAACCTTGATCTCAGCCGGGTGAGGCACATATTGGATATCCCACCTACAGAAGCAGAGAATCAAAAAGTGGTGCTGTTTTTAAGTCACTAAATTTGGGGTGGTTTGTTAAAGCAGCAATAGAAGACTAATACAACTCTCTAACAGTTAAGTCTGCCCAGCACATGGTAAGTATTTTATTAACTAATGCTTTTCCCATATCTGAAGGTATTTAGCCAGAAGACAGTGGAAATCAAGGTACTGTAGGAAGGATTCCTGCATTGGGTGGTAGGAGAAAGAGCTGCTCTCTGAACCCAGTTCATATGGAGGGTTTTTGTTCTAGGGCAAAATGGGCAAAAATTCCTTAGAGGGGTCCGTTTGCATGGACTTGCCCACTCCAGCCACATTTACAAGGTTTATTTTGTCATTGTCTTTTTTTTTTTTTAAGAACATGGTCCGTGACCAGTTAGGCAGGAGGAAACTTCCCCTGCTATCTTTCTTTCTTTTTTTTTTTTTAATACTTTATTCTATTTTACAATACTGTATTGGTTTTGCCATACATTGACATGAATCAGCCACAGGTGTACCCGATCTCCCAATGCCGAAGCCCCCTCCCACCTCCCACCCCACACCATCTCCCTGGATCATCCCGTACACCAGCCCCAAGCATCCTGTATCCTGTATTGAACTTAGACTGGTGCTTCATTTCTTATATGATAGTATACATGTTTCAGTGCCATTCTCCCAAATCATCCCACCCTCTCCCTCTCCCTCAGAAGCCAAAAGTCCGTTCTATACCTCTGTGTCTCTTATATTGTCTCACTTACAGGGTCATCATTACTATCTTTCTAAATTCCATATATATGTGTCAGTATACTGTATTGATGTTTTTCTTTCTGGCTAATAACTTCACTCTGTATAATTCTTATGACTGGACTGAAAATAATATCGATGCAAGACAAATTAACAGGAAAAGAGAAACGAATTTTTAATTCATGACATTGAGGTTCACATAGAAACCAGACCTAAGAAGTGGCCAAAGCAGGCATCTGTCATACTTTTTACATAAATGATAAATTTATGAGGAATGGACAGGACAAAGAAACATAGGTTTGGAGAAAATCTAAACAGAGTTTGGGCTTGGGGAAGTAAATTTTAAAAGTAACAAGATGTGTATACAGACTTCTCCACCCTACATTACCCATCTCTGGTGGTAAGGGTCTCCTTCCACCTCCAGATGCAAGGAGGGCACCTTTCATTGAGAGACTTATTTCCTACTTTGAGGGAGACAGAGGGGAGGGTCCACGTGTCCCTCTTCATTGGTTGTTTCTTAAGTAACTTTAATCCAGAATAATCAAAATGCCATTGGGGCACATTTTGGGACAGCCTGCCCTGTGCCCCAACAGCTGTCTCATCTCCTAAGGACAGGATATGGTTTGAATTTGGAATTTGCTGGGAAGGTAAGTTTGCTGGTTTAGTTGTTTCTTGGACTTGTGTATTTATTTGCTTTTAGAAAATATCCTGATTTCAGATAAGAGCTGATTTGACAAAAATAGTTTGTATGTCTGGAAACAACACACTTTTTTTTCTTCTCTCATTTTCTTGCCTTCAAAACTATGTGGAATAGGTTTGTCTTGAGTTTTCAGTTGGAAAAAAAGAAGTGGAGAGGGTGGATAATGAACTCAGCACGAATCCTGGACTCATTACAGAGTTCACCTCCCCTGTTGTTGATTTAATGCTAGCATTCTTTCTTTGATATTACCTTTGCTCTGCGGGAGTTCAGTGACCACATTTCTTTCTGGGATAATTGTAATATTATCGGCTAACAGATAATTATCTTTCCCATCAATACCTCCTAGAAAATTCCCAAAGAACAGCTGTGATATGGTTGGATGACTGTGTAATTATTTTCCATAAAGTAATTGAGAAGCAGTGGTAATAACAGATTGCTTATTTACTGCTAGTTGAGAAGTCTTTTAAAATGCAACCTGTTAAATATATGCTAATAATTATATATAAAGTTTTCTCAAGCTTTTTTTTTTTTTTTTTTTAAAAAAAAACAAGATAATTCAAATACCATCTGTTCCTCTTACCTAAATGAAAGCTGAAAATGCACCTATATCTCATAACCAGCAATTCTACTCCTAGGAGCACCTAACAGGAGTGTATGCATGTGTTCATGAAAAGTGTATCCCCAAGTATTCAGAGTAGCACTCTTCATAACAGGTTCCGTTTGGAAGCACTGTAAACGTCCATCCGTAGAAGGGGTAGATGGTGGTATTTTCCATTTAGCAGAGTACTCTAGTGACAAAAATGGGTGAACCACACACCACAGCATAGATGACTCTCGCCCTGCAATGCTGTGCAAATGAAGCTAAACACAGAGGAATCAACAGTATGTGACTCCATTCGTGTAACATTCAAACACCAGACGAGACTGAGGGGTCGCCGTCACTCTTGTGACACAGGGGGTTTGGGGTACACTGGGAGGGAGCGGTGTTTGATGTTCAGTGGGAGGGAGAGTGGATGAGGGGACTTCTTTTCTGCTTCCTTTCCTGGGCACTTGGTTACATGGGTGTGTTCACTTTATAAAAATCAATCTGTAAACTTGTGATTTGTACACTTCTGAATGTGTATTTTAATTTCATGTAAAAAAGTTAACCCTGCCAACTTTAAATTCGTAGTTTGTCGAGATTGTTTCTCGACAGAGTTCCATAATGGAGAGTTCCATAATGTGAATTCTTGAATGCTTTCATTTTTGATACTTTCTGTCATCATACCTGCAGGTCATCCATTCCCAATTAAAGCTATTTAAATTAAATTTGAGAATTCTAAGGTACAGTGGTGAACCAAAGGTGAGAGGGTGGGAATTATCTGCCCCAGATGGAGGCATTAAGGAGTTTTGTTGTACAGAAGTTTATATGGCAGAACCATCTCAAAACAGCTGTCATTTTTATTATCACCCTATGCCTATGGTTCTAAACAATGCTATCAATGAAATGTGCCTAATAAAAAAAATTCTTTGTTAGCTTAAGTCTTAAACGATTGGTAACATTAGTCTTGAGTTTTCATTTCATATATGTATATATATACACACACACACATATATATTTATGCTTCAAACTAACATATGTGGGTTGCGTATGCATTTTGCTACTTACTCTTTAATCGCACATGCTATTACAGACTCACCCTTATATTCATTTCCAGGGTAAGTTCTGACAGTTGAGAATCACTGGAGCTGCAGCGCACACAGCACTGCTGCTTCCATGATCTGGAAATGAGCACAGTAATTATGAAGGCGGAAAAGTGGAATAGAGTCACTTCAACTCTGTCATTCTCTGTTACCACAGAGTTTTTGTGTTTAAAGTTAAAAACAGTGAAACAGTGCTAATTATTACTCAAATAATTTTGATAGTTTTGTTAAATAAACAAAACTGGCCTTGGAAACCACCCGCTCTCAGTTGTCAGATATGCTAGGTATGTTGTGGCTACACCAGCATTACTGAAGTGTGGGAACTTGTAGAGATGGAAACAAAAAAGCTGAAAATTTTCAGCAGTTTTGCTAATATCAGTTTATGGCGAATGCCATTCTAAACTTGGGTAACATTTTGAAATTGTATATATGGTTGAATTATTTTGTGTGTTTATTTCTATGCTTGCTTTAGATCTTCTTTGTTTACGTTATCAATCTTTCGCTTGTCGAAAGTAAAGGCCACGGCATTATACCAAGTGAAATAAGTCAGACAGAAAAGGATAAATACTGTATGATATCAATTATATGTGAAATCTAAAAAATGGAACAAACTAGTGAGTATAACAGAAAAGAAGCAAACTCAGAACAAACTAGTGGTAACCAGTTGCGGGGAGGGGCAGCGTGTAGGTAGAGGAATGGGAGGCACAGACAACTGGCTGTGAGTTAGGCTCAGGGATGTACAACACAGGGAATATAGCCAAGGTTTTGCAATAACCGAATGGAAAGCAACATTTAAAAATTGCATAGAAAGATAATGCCATTGAAGTGAATAAAGTGAAAAATGGAACACTGGAAAAAAAAAGAGAAAACAGTGCGCCTCGGGAGTCGAGGTGCCGGCCCAAAGCGCTGATGCACGTGGCGGCTGACACTTCCTTGTTCTCCCCCTGTTGCCTCCCCGCTCACTGCTAATTTCCCAGCTCCTTCCCACCCTCCACCCATTACACCATAAACCCCAGACTGCTTTGGACTCTTAATCAGTCCTTCACAACAACTTGATTACTTCAAAATAATGAATTTAAATTGCCATATTAGTTAACAATGTATTTATGGTCAATTAATCCTCATTTTCAAAGCTGGGAACTTTTAACAATTGAATGAAAACAAAACTCAAAGTAGGGGCTTCCCTGGTGGCTCAGTGGTAAAGAATCTGCCTGCCAATGTAGGAGACATGGGTTTGATCCCTGGTTTGGGAAGACCCCACATGCTGGAGAGCAGCTGAGCCTATGTGCCACAACTCTTGAGCCTGTGGTCTAGAGCTTGGGAGCTGCAACTTCTGAAGCCCAAGCACCCTAGAGCCTATGCTCTGAAACAACAGAAGCGACCACAGTGAGAAACCCATAAACTAAAATTAGGGAGCAGCCTCTGCTTGCCGAAACTAGAGAAAACCCATGCCGCAACAAAGACAAAATAAGTAAGAAGTGGAAAAAAGACAAAAATTTTAAAAAGTCAAAATAATTTCTAATGTACCTTTCCTGGTCCGCCTGTTACTGCATTGTTGTTGGGAAGCGTCCGAAATGTCCCTCAATAGAGGATATGTTAAATTATATTGCATCTGTACGATGGAGTAGTATGCAGCCACCAAAAATGTGGCTGTTCAGTTTTTCAAAGGGCTTTTCTTTTAAAAACCTGATACTTTATATCAGTGTATGTATGTCTATGTCTGTGCTCATGCTTTGAGACCCTAGAGACTGGATAGCCTGCCAGGCTTCTCTGTCCATGGAATTTTCCAGGCAAGAATACTGGACTGGGTTGCTTTTTCCTACTTCAAGGGATCTTCCCAACCTAGGGATCAAACCCATGTCTCCTGCATTGCAGGTGGATTCTTCACCACTGATCTACTAGGGATGCCCTGTATCAGTACTATATGAGTTCTAAAAAGTAGCCTGATTTAAAGCCAGGCTTAGAAGAATGCTATGCTTTGTGCAGAAAAGAGGGAATGTGTATGCTTAGATACGTAAATGCTAAGTATCTCTAAGAGGATGCTTGAAAAACTGATAGCTGGTCACCTAAGAAGAGTAGTAAGCGCAGGGTAGAAATAAAATGTACCTCCTTTTTACAGTTTGATTTTTTTTAATATACTTGCCACATATATATTTTTATCTTTGTTGTTGTTGCTGTGTGTGCTTTTTTTTAAGCTAAAACTTGTTCATACAAGCTACATCATGATAGTAAGAGCGTCAGTCTCACAAAGAACATCACAGGTCATTCCACTACCACAAAACACCTGAGCTGTTTCTCCAAGCTGTGTGTATTCTCAGGGGCTGGCAGGACCAGCTCGAAGTTCTCAAGGATGACAGCCCAGTGTCAGAGCTCCTGTGTGCCTGGGATATGTTGGCACCTTTCTCCCCTGAAGGCTGAAGCCCTGGTAGTCCCAGGGCCCTCTCCAGCTTTGGGAAGCTCAGATACGGTTCTCAGGAGACCTCTAGTTTCCCACTGGACTGCTGTTTCATTCAGCCAGATGCTCCATTTCTCACCTTTGCATGTGAGCAAAAGGCACACCTAGGCATTTTTAATTATTTGCACTTTATACCCCATACAATTTCAAAAAACTATGTGAGGGCACATAAATTTATGGATAACATAAAACTGGACAAGTATCAGTGCAAGTAAAAGCAGAAATCCAGTAACAGGAGTTGGACACTGGTTGTTAGTAGCTGTTAGAAGTACCTAGGATAAGTTAATTACTATACTAGAGCACTTAATGTAGCTTTGAATTTCTTGGCATGTAAGAAAAGGGAATATAAACTGTATGGTCCTTTTTATTTGAAGCCAGAATATCCCAAGTTTTGCCTGAGGAAATGGACATTTTCCTGATACTCAATTTAAGAAGGAAGTTGAAATGCAGATCCGTATTAAAAGTACACATAGGATGACTCAGGTCTTTATGGTGGTTAGTGCCTCACAAGGTATCAGTGAGTCGAAATGTGCCGGACCTCAAAAAATAAAGTCTCATTTTATGTCAGACTCACTGCTCTTTCTCTCTGCAGCCCAGGTGCTTCATTTGACCCTGCTTCCTGCTGCATCTCTGCGTTCACTCTCTTCTAGTGCCTCCAGGTTGTGATCAGGGGTGCCTTTCTGGGTTGCAGATCTGATCCTAAACTATCACTGCCCCTATCCTATGTAAGACCCCAGCCCCCTGCCACCCCTGCCTCTCCAGGCCCGTTCTCTCCTTGCTGTCTGTGTTCCAGCCGTGTTTCTGGCCATTCGCCCTTGTGCACACTCTCTCACAGCACGCTCTGCCTGCCCACGCCAGCTCTTCTCTCTGGATCTGAGCTGCATCATCATCTGAAGCTTCCCTGACCTCAAGGGCTCCCTCTCCACTGTTTGTTCCCCTGTCTCTGTGCCCATCCCAGGAGCGCGTATTTCTGTTGCAATGTCCTCCCTCCTAAATTGTCAGCTGCATGCCTGCAGGGACTGTCTCTTGCTCATGCGTTGATCCCCAGCTCCACACCCGTGCCCAGAGTGCAGGAAGGGGTCAGTGGATGCTCGAGGGAAGGGGGCCTGCCCTCAGTAGTGGAGCCACTGCAGCAGCCTCCCAGCCTCCCTTTGCAGTGGACTTTATACCACGCTGAGACACTTCTTCTTGAAGCACATCTCTGATCACTTCATTGCCTGGTGGTGACACTTTCAAGGGGTCTCCAATTCCTACAACATACAATGCACACCCCTCATTAAGCCCTCCCCAACCCAGAACCTTGCTGCATTTCCAAACTCCTTCCTCCCCATCTCCTTGCAATGTGGCTAAACTTAAGCACTCCAGGCTGCTCCGTGTGCAATACTCCCTCACCCTTTCCCTGCATGTTCAAATCTTAACCATCCTGAAAGTAAATACCTTTAATTGAAAATAATGTTTCCATGGTCCGAACTCTGAGTGCCTTTGACATGGTACTTACTTTCTATCTGCCGCTGCTGCTGCTAAGTTGCTTCAGTTGTGTCTGACTCTGTGCGACCCCATAGATGGCAGCCCACCAGACTCCCTTGTCCCTGGGATTCTCCAGGCAAGAACACTGGAGTGGGTTGCTATTTTATTCTCCAATGCATGAAAGTGAAAAGTGAAAGTGAAGTCACTCAGTCGTGTCGAACTCTTCGCGACCCCATGAACTGTAGCCCACCAGGCTCCTCCTTCCATGGGATTTTCCAGGCAAGAGTACTAGAATAGGATGCCATTGCCTTCTCTGACTTTATCTAAATTAGAGCTATTTTCTGTACATTTCTCTCATGTTGGCTTGTAGTCTTATATCTAGCATGAATCTCACATAGCAAATAGTCATAAGAATATGTTAAATGAGTGGGGCCTTGTATTAACTATTTTGCATCTTTCTAAGTCAGTCTTTAATAGGAACCATTTCCCTTCTGGGTACATAATTAATAATGAAGTTTCTCTTTTTACATATATAACAAATGGCCAGTCAGCTACAGATTCTCCTATTCTTTTAAATATATCTACAGATTAGTGAATATGAATCCAGTTCACATACTGCTTTCTGTACATATTTCAGAGACCTCATCAGTCTTTTATTACAAGGATATATAGTATTCTGACGTGAGTCTGAGTGAACTCTGGGAGATGGTGATGAACAGGGAGGCCTGGCGTGCTGCGATTCATGGGGTCGCAGAGAGTCGGACACCACTGAGCGACTGAACTGAACTGATACTAAATGCAGGACTTCCCTGGTGGTCCAGTGGTTATGAATCAACCTGCCAATGCAGGAGAAGTGGTTCCTTCCTGGCCCATGAAGATTCCACATGCCACGAGGCAGCTGAGGCCATGCATCACATAAGAGAAGCCACTACAAAGAAGACCCAGTGCAGACAAAAATGAACCAATAAATAGATTAAATACTGAATGCAAGAAAGTAAGAATGAAATCAATACATGCAGCTTGTCATTATTTCAAGGGAAGACTACCCAAGCTAGCATTCTCTTCAAAACACAATCGATGGGCCATAGAACTTGTTTCTAGCAGAGCCTGAACTCATCACCTTTCTGAGCCACTCCAGCCCTCCACTGCCCTCCATCGCCCTCCATCCAGCATGGTGGAAGTCCTCACCTGATAGTTAGTGCTTGTTGCCATGACTCCTGTGATAGGAGAGTAACCCTCGCCTCCATTTCATTTCCTACAGGCTGATTTAAACTGCAATATTCAAGACGATGCCGGGGCTTTTTATGGCGTAACCAGTCAGTATGAGAGTTCTGAAAATATGACAGTCACCTGCTCCACCAAAGTTTGCTCCTTTGGGAAGCAAGTAGTAGAAAAAGTAGAGGTAAGTTGGCCTCTGTATGCTGGAACCTTCATTCGGGGTGGCCTGTCACCTTCCTTTAAATCTAAACTGGGGCAGAGAGGTTTTTTTTAAGTGACTTCTTCTCCTCTGCCTTCTCCCACTCCCCACCCTCCATTACTTAAGAAGGCAAAATGATTTGAAAGCAACTGAAAGGAAGAAGGCCAGGAGCAATCCATGCCACCCTCCCTGGCCATCTGAAGTCAGCCCTGCTCTTGCCAGTAGGCCAGTCCAACAGGAGGCCTTGAGGAGGGAGGGGAGCTGAGTGGAATCTGTTAGAGATAGATCCTGCTGCTACCCAGGATCTATCTATCTATCCTGCTACCTTCCCACCCTCAAATTCAAGTGCACTTCCAGGCATCTTGATAATAACCAAGGTGGTCTTCAACTAATTGGCAGCTGCCTTCTGAAACTCAGGTGGCTTCCCTGGTGGCTCAGATGGTAAAGCGTTTGCCTGCAACGCAGGAGGCCTGGATTTGATCCTTGGAGAAGGAAATGGCAACCCACTCCAGTACTCTAGCCTGGAAAATCCCATGGATGGAGAAGCCTGGTAGGCTACAGTCCATGAGGTCACAAAGAGTCAGACACGACTGAGCCACTTCACATTCACTTCTAAATCCCTGCCACCTTGAGTTTGGTCTTTGCTTTTGTCATTTCCACTCCCTTCATCATAATTGTTTTAAATCTATTTCAGTACATACTGGGACCAAAAACCTATTTATGGCTTTTATAGTTCACACTTCCCTCCCTTTCTAAACATGGATGATCATTTTACTGGGGTGGGTTGCTGTTTATGAATAATGTTTGCAGGTGATATTTTATTCAGAGTTGTGTTTTCCAGTATCTTCTACCCACCACCCAATTCAACCATGCTCACAGTGGCTTTTATTCACAGGTGTCTAGGACCTCTCAGGTCCAGGAGCCCACCCTGACTTTTGTGCCACAGAAATAAATCTTTCCCCTCATGAGACATGAGAGAAGGGATGTATTGGGTGGAGAGAGGGAACGAGGAGATGTTTTTCAAGACTTTGGGCTGAACAGGAGGATTGGGGATGCTGCAGGCCCTCATAGCTTCCTGAGCACAAGATGGGCATCCTAAGAATGGTTTTAGGAGGGTTATGCTGATAGTCATGTACGGATGTGAGAGTTGGACCATAAAGAAGGCTGAGCACCAAAAAACTGATGCTTTCAGACTGTGGTGCTAGAAAAGACTCTTGAGAGTCCCTTAGACATCAAGGAGATCTAACCAGTCAATCCTAAAGGAAATCAACTCTGAATATTCATTGGAAGGACTGATGCTGAAGTGTAAGCGCCAGTATTTTGGCTACCTGATGTGAAGTGCTGACTCATTGGAAAAGAGCCTGATGCTGGGAAAGGCTGAAGGCAAAAGAAGAGGGCGACAGAGGATGAGATGGTTAGATAGCCTCACGGACTCAATGGACATGACTCTCAACAAACTCTGAAAGATAGCGAAGGGCAGGGAAGCCTGACTATGGGGTTGCAAAGAGCTGGGCATGACTTAGGGACTGAAAAGGACAATGCTGGTAGAGGAAGATGTGAGTGAATTGACTAGATGGTTGCCATAAGCTTAGATGTGATGAGTGTTACTAAAAAAGTGGCAGAGAGGATCCGAGAAGACATTTGGAATGGAACTTAGAAACTGACTGAATATTAAAGATCAAAGAAAAGGAAGAGTTGAAGATCACACATTTTATGCTTCGAAGGACATTGCAATCTCCAGCAGAGATAAGTACATAAGATGTCCAACTGGAAATAGTTAGGTATGATTATAGATGCCAGACTAGGATTTTGGAGACAAGACTGAAAATATCATTTGGGGATCCTAAGCATTAAAGATAATCAGAGCTATGGGAATGGAGAGCTAGTTGCAGAGAGGAAATAGAAAGAGCACAGAATAAAGAATGAGCAGCAGCCAGCCTTGGGGTAAGTGGAAGGGAGACGCAGACAGAGAAGCCGAGGAGAAAGATGGGAAGCTCCTCACCCTAAGGAGAGGGTAAGTGAGAAGGTGGCTGTGTAATGAGACATGACTGAGAGACCTGGAGGTACATGACCTCTGTCTCCCCTGAGAAGGAAGAAGCAAAGGGACTTGTCCGTGGTTGGGAACACGGAAGGTTCATGTTAGGCTTTGCTACCAAATGGCCAAGTTGTCAGGGCTTTCCTGTAGCTGGTTGCCTTTGAATGATGAAATTCCAGGAATTTTCATGGAGAAAGCATATACTTGGGGGACTGTTCCTGGAGTCTGTTCTTTTCCACCCTCTGTTTATCTCTACATGTCCCAGTATTGTGTTGATTTGATTACAGTAGCTTTGTAGCATGTTCTGACAAAATGTTGTCCACTGGAGAAGGGAACAGCAAACAACTTCAGTATTCTTGCCTCAGGAATCCCGTGAACAGTATGAAAAGGCAAAAATACATGGCACTGAAAGATGAGCCCCGCAGGTCAGTAAGTGTCCAATATACTACTGGGAAAGAGAAGAGAAATAGCTCCAGAAAGAATGAAGAGTCTGGGCCAAAGTGGAAATGACGCTCAGTTGTGGATGTGTCTGGTGATGAAAGTAAAGTCAGATACTATAAAGAACAATATTCCATAGGAACCTGGAATGTTAGGTCCATGAATCAAGGTAAATAGGACATGGTTAAGCAGGAGATGGCAAGAGTGAACGTAGACATTTTAGGAATCAGTGAACTAAAATGGATGGGAATGGGTGAATTTAATTCAGATGATCATTATATCTACTACTGTGGGCAAGAATCCCTTAGAAGAAATGAAATAGCCCTCATTGTCAACAAGAGTCCAAAATGCAGTACTTGGGTGCAATTTCAAAGACAACAAAATTGTCTTGGTTTGTTTCCAAGGCAAACCATTCAGCATCACAGTAATCCCAAACACTAATGCCAAAAAAGCTGAAGTTGACTGGTTCTTTGAAGACCTACAAGACCTTCTAGAACTAACACCGAAAAAGAGACGTCCTTTTCATAATTAATAGGGGATTGGAATGCAAAAGCAGGAAGTCAAGAGATACCTGGAGTAACAGGCAAGTTGGACCCTGGAATATAAAATGAAACAGGGTAAAGGCTAATAGTGTATTGCTAAGAGAACACACTGGTCACAGTAAACGCCCTCTTCCAATAACGCAAGAGATGACTCTATACATGAACGTCACCAGATGCTGAATAACCGTAAACAGACCGAGTATGTTCTTTGCAACTGAAGATGGAAAAGCTCTGTACATTCAACAGAAACAAGACCTGGAGCTGACTGTGGCACAGATCATCATCTTCTTATTGCAACATTCAGGCTTAAATTGAAGAAAATAGGGAAAACCACTATACCATTCAGGTATGACCTGCATCAGATCTCTTATCATTATACAGTGTGACTAACAGATTCAAGGGATTAGATCTGGTAGACAGAGTGCCTGGAGAACTATGGAGGGAAGTTTGTAACAGGAAGAGGTGACCAAAAGCATCCTCAAGAGAAAGAAGTGCAGAAGACAAAGTGGTAATCTAAGGAGCCCTTACAAATGGCTGAGAAAAGAAGAGAAGCGAAAATCAAAGGGGAAAGGGAAGGATATAACCAACTGAATGCAGAGTTCCAGAGAATAGCAGGGAGAGATTAAGGAAGCCCTCTTAAGTAAACAGTGCAAAGAAATAGAGGAAAACAATATGATGGGAAAGACTAGAGATCTCAAGAAAACTGGAGATACCAAGGGAACATTTCATGTGAAAATGGGCATAATAAAAGACAGAAATGGTATGGACCTAACAGAATCAGAAGAGATTAAGAAGAGGTAGTGAGAATACACTGAAGAGCTATACAAAAAGGATCTTAATGACCCAGACAACCATGATGGTATGGTCACTCACCTAGAGCCAGACATCCTGGAGTGTGAAGTCAAGTTGGCCTTAGGAAGCATTACTACAAACAAAACAGTGAAAGTGATGGAATTCCAGCTGAACTATTTCAAAGCCTAAAAGATGATGCTTTTAAATTGTTGCATTCAGTATGCCAACAAATTCGGAAAACTCAGTAATGGCCACAGGACTGGAAAAGTAAGTTTTCATTCCAGTCCCAAAGAAAAGCAAGGCCAAAGAATGTTCAAATTAATGTACAGATGCACTAATTTCACATGCTATCCAGGTAATTCTCAAAATCCTTTAAGCTCAGCTTCAACAGTATGTAAACCGAGAACTTCCAGAGGTACAAGCTGGATTTAGAAAAGTCAGAGGAACCAGAGATCAAATTGACAGCATTCATTGAATCACAGAAAAAGCAAGATAATTCCAAAGAAACATTTAACTCTGCTTCATGGACCATGCTAAACCTTAGACTGTGTGATCATAACAAACTGTGGAAAATTCTTATACAGATGATGATAGCGGACCACCTTACCTGTCTCTTGAGAAACCTGCATGCAGGACAAGAGGCAACAGTTAGAACCACACATGAAACAAAGGACTGATTCAAAGTTGGGAAGGAGTATGTCAAAGCTGTTTACTGTCACCCTGCTTATTTAACTTATATATGGAGTACATTATGAGGAATTCTGAGCAGGATAACTCACAAGCTGGAATCAAGATTGCCAGGAGAAATAACAACCTCAGATATGCAGATGTTACCATGCTAATGGCAGAAAGCAAAGAGGTACTAAAGAGCCTCTTGATGAGAGTTGAAAGAGGAGAATGAAAAGCTGGCTTAAAATTCAACATTCACAAAATTAAGATCATGCCATCCAGTCCCCATCACTTCATGGCAAACAGAAGGGGGAAAAGTGGAAACAGTGACAGATTTTATTTTCTTGGGCTCCAGAATCACTTGTGGAAGGTAACTGCAGCCATGAAATTAAAAGACACCTGCTTCTTGGAAGGAAAGCTATGAGAAACCTAGAGAGCATATTAAAAAGCAGAAACATCACTTTGCTAAGAGAAATCCGTCTAGTCAAAGCTGTGGTTTTTTCAGTGGTCATGTATGGATGTGACAGTTGGACCATAAGGAAGGCTGAGTGCCAAAGAATTGATGCTTCCGAACTGTGGTGCTGGAGAAGACTCTTGAGAATCCCTTGGATTCCAAGGAAATCAAACCAGTCAATCCTAAAGGAAATCAATCCTGAATATTCATCAGAAGGACTGATGCTAAGGCTGAAGCTCTAACACTTTGGCTACCTCTTGCAAAGACTCAATTCATTTTAAAAGACCCTGATACCAGGGAAGATGGAAGAACTATACAGAAAAAAAGAAGAACTATACACATGCAGGAAGAGAAGGGAGCAACAAAGGATGAGATGGCTGGATGGTATCACCAACTCAGTGGACATGAGTTTGAGCAAATTCCAGGAGATAGTCAAGGACAAGGAAGCCTGGTGTGCTGCAGTCCATGGGGTCGCAAATAGACATGACTTAGCGCCTAGACAACAACAGTAGCATTTTCTGATGTCTGCTAGGGCGAATCAGTCTCCCTGCTCTTTCTTTTCACATATTTTCTAGGCAGGTTACCAGCATTTATTCTTCCAAAGTTATGAGGTCATTTTAAAAATGTAAAGAAAAACAAAAGTCTTATTTGAGCAACCTAATTGTAATTGCTGGCTTCCCTGGTGGCCCAGACTGTCAAGAACCTGCCTGCAATGCAGGAGACCCTGGTTCGATCCCTGGGTCTGGAAGATCCCCTGGAGAAGGGAATGGCAACCCACTCCAGTATTCCTGCCTGGAGAGTCCCATGGACAGAGGAGCCTGGTGGGCTACAGTCCATGGGATCGTAAAGAGTCAGGCATGAGTAACACAACAATAACAACAGCAACAGTTGTAATTGCATTAGATTTAGATATTATTTAGGGGCAGTTTGATATTACATCCTTCTAATTGAAAATCTATTTGAATTTTCATCTCATTTTATCTATTTTAGTCATATTTTACACTTTCCATATGTAGATTCATCTTTCTTGTTAAATATACCTCTAAATATTATATAAATTTGTTAATACAATTTTCAACTTCTAGATTTTAATTACTAGAAAAAACCTCCTACTTTTTGCATATGTATATTCTATTTGGCCATCTTGCCACATTCATTTATTTCTAGTGGTTTTTCCCCTCCACATTCTTGGGTTTCCTATGATATATTATCTTAGCAGCAAAAAAGAAAGACTTTGTTTTATCTCTTCTTTTCCAATGTTCTTGCCACTTTTATTATTATTACTGTTATTATTTTCTCACCTTCTTTTCATTTGCTAAAACTTCCAACACAGTTGTAAAAAGAAATAAAAGAAATAGTGATGGTGAGTATCCTTATATTGTTACTGGTTTCAGTAGAAACCGTTTTGATGTTTTAACATTGGATTTATTATTGGTTTTTATAAATGGTCTTTATTTTATGTTAAATTCTTTCTCTTCCTATTTTACTTAATTTTTTTTATTAGTAATAGCTGCAATATTTTATCAAATGCCTTTTCACCAACTCTTACTCTGTTTTCTCTCCAGTTTTTTGACATCATGAGTTAACAAACATCCCATGTATGAACCACCACAGCATTCCCAAAGAAAGCTCTCCTTTGGTTACCTTAATGCATTGTTTGCTGTTTTGCATCACATGTTTGCATTGCATAAGTGATAGTAGTCTGTACTTTTCTTTTTTTATAATCTCTTCATCGTATGTCAGTATTGAATATACATCAGTTTTACAAATACCGACCTTTTTCTATGGTATAGAATAGTTTGAATAACTCTGAAAATGCCACAAGATGAAAATTCTTTAAAGGTTACATAAAATTTAGCTGTAAAACCATTCGGTCTTCGAACTGTTTTCAGTGGTCGATTTCTACATAGTTTTTCGTTATTTCTACAGTAATTGACCTACTGGAGTTTTCTACTTCTTTTTGGCTCAGTATTAGTGATTTGTGTTTTGCTGGGACATCATCCTATTCACTGGATTTTTCTTTGCTTTTATTGATTGATGAGTTGGTTGTTTGCCATAGAGTTACATGAAGTAACCTTTTATTAATCTTCCGATTGATAACGTGACTGTTGTTTTGTCTCCTTTCTTTTCCTTCTTAAGCTTGTGGAGGGTTTGTTTTGTCTTTTTGAAAAGTTAGATTTTATATCCTGTCTACATTTTTTATTTCCTTTGGATTCATTTGAGCTTTTATTTTTATTAATTTTTGGTTCCTGATTTTCCCTGATTTTGGTTTATTTTATGGGGTTTACTAACTTTTTAAGATGTGTACTAAGTTCTGTAACTTTTCATCTTTAATAATGAAGACATGAAGCTGCTTTCCTCCAAGTACAGCTTCATTGAGTCCCCAAAATTTGATGTAAATATTTTCTTTTTCATTACTCTTTAGATAGCTTGTAATATCTTTTTAAATTCCTCTTTGATCCAAAGTATCTATGAGTGTCTTTCTTCTCTCTGAGTGTTTCAGTGGGATCTCCAAATATGTATTTAAATGTTTTGTTAGTCATCCAGTCGTGTCTGACTTTGCAACCTCATGGACTATAGCCCGCCAGGCTTCTCTGTCCATGGAATTTTCCAGGCAAGAATACTGAAGTGGGTTGCCATTTCCTTCTCATATATATATCTATAAAATATTTTTAAAAATTAAAGACATAACGCAGCCAGGGGCTCTTGATCAGTGTGAAGCAGTTTTTCCTAGAGTAGAGAAAGTAGCTGCATTGGTTTTTTGGCCTATGAGGCCTTATCACAGTCAAGAAAAATTTTCTGTGGTTTTTTCGAAGAATTGTGACCAAAATGCCAAAACAAAATTCAGTGGAAACGCTTTTGCTAAAAGGAGCAGCAGGACGATATTGTGGCAAAATATTCAGCCCAGCGGGCTTGCTCTCACAAATTTCTAGGTAGGGAATCACTCAGCAGGCAGTTACATTCTTTTTTCCTGACCTTTGCTGAAAAACCATCTATACAGCTTTTCATTAAAGTATTTTTACAATTTAAAAAAAATTTCCAGAAAAATAATGGATCCTGAGTATGGTGTTAAAATTGAGAGTTAGGGTTTTCTTTAATTAAGTAAAGTACATAAGTAGTGCAATGTATAACAGCTGATTCATGTTGCAAAGTGAAATGCTTTTATAGACAATCATATCTTTTTCATGTATGTTGAAGTCAAAAGTCTAAACCCTTTTTCCCTCACAGACGGAATACGCAAGGTTTGAGAATGGCCGATTTGTCTACCGAATAAACCGCTCCCCAATGTGTGAATATATGATCAACTTCATCCACAAGCTCAAACACTTACCAGAGAAATATATGATGAACAGTGTTTTGGAAAACTTCACTATTTTATTGGTAACTGTTTTGTCTCTTCCTGTTTTGTCAGACTCAGCCATGAAGCCGCCAGGGAAGAGGGGCCTGGGTGGGTCTGGGTCCCAGGTGGTCAGTCAGCAGCTGAATTCATGCATCCATAAGGCAAACTTGGTTTGGCTCAGGTTTGTGAAAGAGAAGGGCTCTCATCTAGCTGGGCTTCCTAAGCTTGGCAGGACTGGAATTTGGGAAGGAGGGTGGGGGTAATGAAACTAGATTCTCAATTATGGTTGCAGATTAGAGAAACCTGGAGAATGTCTTAAAAATCCTGATAGCAGGACTGCATCCTAGATCAGTAAAATTAGGATCTCTGAGGATAGGACCCAGGCACGTATTTTTCTAAAGTTCCCCGGGTTATCCCAGCAGCAGCTAAGTTGAAGACTCAGCTGCCGCGTAGTATACAAACCATAAATGAGGCAAAAGCTGAGTTAGCAGGTTTGTAGTTAAGGCATACCTACACTCATTTCAGGAAGGGTTTACAAGGCCTTATTATAAGTAGCATATATTAGTATATCAAAATGTAAACTCTCAGTACCAGGAGAAATATTAACTAAAATATAATGGCATAACCAAGAGCAGGAGATAGGGAGAATATTTATGGGCTGAAAAGTATGGTCAAAACTTAACAAGCAGCTAAAGAGTGAGGAAAAACCAGTAATGCTCAAGGTCCATGATGGGAAAATTTTCCAGTTCCCTTGGGCAATTCTTTGTGTGTTTTTTTTTCTTCCCCAAATATTTAACTTTAAAGCAATTTCTCGTGGAGACTTCATTTGGTGACTTAGGAAGGTTAATAAGTACAATGTTCTCCTCAAAATATACCCATAAAATATGTAGTAATGGATTTCATAAGGCTCGTTTTAAAAAAAAATAACATTCCTTGGTTAAACCAAAGGCAAAATGCCAAAACAAAATTCAGTGGAAGCGCTTTTGCTAAAAGGAGCAGCAGGAAAATATTGTGGCAAAATATTCAGCCCTCTGAAGGCCTGCTTTGTTATTCTTTGTTACCAGAATTTAGAATAAGAATACTTGAAGAGCAGGGATTCTGTACCTGGACTTTGGATCCAATGAGACATTGGTTTCCAATCGGTGTGTATAAGTGTTAGTCACTCAGTTGTGTCCAGCTCTTTACAATTCCTTCGACCTCAGCCTGCCAGGCTCCTCTGTCCATGAAATTCTCCAGGCAAGAACACTGAAGTGGGTAGCCATTCCCTTCTCCAGGGCATTTTCCCTATCCAGGGATCAAACCCAGGCCTCACGCATTGCATGCATGAGATTCTTTACCATCTGAGCCACCAGGGAAGCCCTGTAATGTACTGGTAAAAAAGAAAGAAAATAAAAGGCTGCCCCCTAGTTTCTCCCAAAACCCTGATTTATGGGTTTTGCCCATTTTTTATGATGTAAATATACCTTCCATGGACACTTTGAAGCTACAGTGGCCATCTAGCTCATGAAATTCTTCAATATATAACAATTACATTCAAAGCTGGTAGGAACCAGTTCCTTCAAAGCTGGTAGGAAGCAGTTCCTGTATACCACTGTAAAATAAATACATAAATAAAAATTAAGAAAGTTAAAACCTTCTGCGTATTGGATTCCTCCAGGACACTTTTAAAAATTCAAGGAACTTCCTTGGTGATCCAGTGTCTAAGGCTCCAGGCCCCCAATGCAGGGGGCCGAGGTTCAATCCCTGGTCAGGGAACTAGATCCCACATTCTGCAACTAAGACCAGTGCAGCCAAATAAGTAAATGTTTTTAAAAAAATTCTGAAGGATGGAGCCGAGCATCATGGTTTTTGTTTATTTTTACTGCTCCCCAGGTAGTTCTGGTGTACAGCCAGGTTGAGACGCATTGCTATATGGGATTGGTGAGTAAGCCACAGGGGGCCTCAGTTCATAGACACGTGATTATGGGCAGACAGTAGGGAGACAGATGGTTTTGTATATTGTTTTCATTTATTCCAAGGAGAGAATCTCAGTGGATTCTCTTGTGTCCGTGTCCCTCTGAAACATGGAAGCTAGTTGTCTGGGAGAAAGTTTAAAAAAACATATCCATCACTAACTCTTCATTATTATCCTTTTCTTTAATGATCTTTGGTGAAACTTGAGCAGTTCAAGATTTAGGATGTTGGCAGGTACTTGGCTGTAGATACTTTTTGTTGCTACTTAAGGACATAAGAATCACCTTAGTGCTCAGATGAGCAGAAGGTGAGTGTGGCATCCTTATGTGGATGTTAAATAACCTCAGAAGTTAAGCAAAACTCTGAATGGATGGCCACCCTCCCTCTCCTGGAAGCAGTCTTAGCTGTTTCTTGCAAACCGGTGAGACTATTTCAGCACATTAAGGAATAAGTCCTCAGTCCCTAAAACCCGACTTCAAACACAGCCAAAGAATATATGACCTGGGAAAGTTGTGAGTATCTATTACCCACAGAACCCATTAGCTATTATATTGGTAATGCCTCTTTGAAAACATGGCTTCCATCCAAAGAACTTACCAGGTAAAATTAATTTTAAAACATATCAACTGCATAAATACCTTTGTTATAAAGAATTAGCAGCTCTTAATAAATATGTGCTAGGAATGATATTTTTCTGTAGAAAAATGAAATTAAGCCAGTGCTCCTGGGTAGTGAAGTCATCTCGCTGATAAACAGCAGAGATGGTACCTTTCAGTGGTTCCTTGGAGAGGGTGGGGTTAAGAACATGGCCAGGATGACAGCTACTGGACATGGTTGCAGGTGTTTTTACTGGGTCATTGAATACAAAACCTGTATGTCACCAAGACCAGTTCTAGGCACTTATTGGCCTGTAGGGTAGTCTCTGGTTTCATCAGGATAACTCTGGAATTGAGGTGAGCCTGTAGGTTCAGGGCCCTAATAATGGCAGTGAGGCCAAGGAAGACAGCAACTGAATTGTGGGCCAAGGATTCCACTCATCTTTCAAGGTCATACTTTGACATACAAGCTTGCTAGAAACATTTTTTTTTCTTTCTACCTTCATCTCAAGCATGAAGCGTAAATAGCATATAGGATATATTCTTTCATAGAAAGTTTGCAAGAAGGTAAGCTAGATCACAGAGGTTCCAGGCACAATGCTGACTCTTCTGTAGACAGATTATGAAATTCTCACTGCGGAACTGTGAGGTCATTTGTATTCCCGTTTTATGGATAGAGGGATGTTAGGCCTCCCTGAGGTCACAGAGCCAGTGATAGACATAAATTAAGATTTGAATTGATAGAAAAGACACTTTGCAGGGTATGTCATGGTCATGGAATGAGAAGACTTGGGTTTAGGACCTAGCTCTACCTATGACCTTGGTTCAGTTCATTTCAGTCACTCAGTCGTGTCCGACTCTTTGCGACCCCATGAATCGCAGCACCCCAGGCCTCCCTGTCCAACACCACCACCCGGACNTCCTCAGTCCCTAAAACCCGACTTCAAACACAGCCAAAGAATATATGACCTGGGAAAGTTGTGAGTATCTATTACCCACAGAACCCATTAGCTATTATATTGGTAATGCCTCTTTGAAAACATGGCTTCCATCCAAAGAACTTACCAGGTAAAATTAATTTTAAAACATATCAACTGCATAAATACCTTTGTTATAAAGAATTAGCAGCTCTTAATAAATATGTGCTAGGAATGATATTTTTCTGTAGAAAAATGAAATTAAGCCAGTGCTCCTGGGTAGTGAAGTCATCTCGCTGATAAACAGCAGAGATGGTACCTTTCAGTGGTTCCTTGGAGAGGGTGGGGTTAAGAACATGGCCAGGATGACAGCTACTGGACATGGTTGCAGGTGTTTTTACTGGGTCATTGAATACAAAACCTGTATGTCACCAAGACCAGTTCTAGGCACTTATTGGCCTGTAGGGTAGTCTCTGGTTTCATCAGGATAACTCTGGAATTGAGGTGAGCCTGTAGGTTCAGGGCCCTAATAATGGCAGTGAGGCCAAGGAAGACAGCAACTGAATTGTGGGCCAAGGATTCCACTCATCTTTCAAGGTCATACTTTGACATACAAGCTTGCTAGAAACATTTTTTTTTCTTTCTACCTTCATCTCAAGCATGAAGCGTAAATAGCATATAGGATATATTCTTTCATAGAAAGTTTGCAAGAAGGTAAGCTAGATCACAGAGGTTCCAGGCACAATGCTGACTCTTCTGTAGACAGATTATGAAATTCTCACTGCGGAACTGTGAGGTCATTTGTATTCCCGTTTTATGGATAGAGGGATGTTAGGCCTCCCTGAGGTCACAGAGCCAGTGATAGACATAAATTAAGATTTGAATTGATAGAAAAGACACTTTGCAGGGTATGTCATGGTCATGGAATGAGAAGACTTGGGTTTAGGACCTAGCTCTACCTATGACCTTGGTTCAGTTCATTTCAGTCACTCAGTCGTGTCCGACTCTTTGCGACCCCATGAATCGCAGCACCCCAGGCCTCCCTGTCCAACACCACCACCCGGACGGAGTTCACTCAGACTCACGTCCATTGACTCAGTGATGCCATCCAGCCATCTCATCCTCTGTCGTCCCCTTCTCCTCCTGCTCCTAATCCCCCCCAGCATCAAAGTCTTTTCCAGTGAGTCAACTCTTCGTATGAGGTGGCCAAAGTACTGGGGTTTCAGCTTCAGCATCGTTCCTTCCAAAGAAATCCCAGGGCTGATCTCCTTCAGAATGGACTGGTTGGATCTCCTTGCAGTCCAAGGGACTCTCAAGCGTCTTCTCCAGACCTCACTTTCCCTCCATTTACAAAGTGCTCCAGTCTGCCCTCTCCACTTCGTTGGTTATTGAGAGTGTTTTCATTTGTTGAGCTAAACTATGGCAAGGTTTGCTGGCTGCTGCAATGGAGCGCAAATAAAGCACAGGAAATGTGAGCCTGGTGAGGGCAACGAGGCAGAAAAGTAGACAGTGACCCTGCAGGGCTGTCACGGCTGTGGTACGCTTGTGAAAAGGAGTAATTGAACTGCCCGAGCAGGCACCTGTAGTTTGAGTGAGGTAGGGCATTCTCGGGGATGTTAAAAGATGATGTTTAAGTTGCCTTGATGGATAAGCAGATGTATTTTTCAGATTTACCAAGAAAAGGTCATTCGATGGGTGCATACTGACATGTCAGGTGCAGAGCTGCGGCGTACTGGACAGTCGGGGCAGGCACCTTGGAGTCTGGTGAGAGAGGTGGGCATTTGTCAAGCACAGGGAGTCACCAGATGCGTAACTCAGCTGTGGCAGGTGGCTGGTAAAGGTCGGTGCATGGTGCCAAGAGGTGTGTAATGAGAGGTCAGGGAAGGCTTCTCTGAGCAACAGACAACTGAAAGGTGTCTGCCAGATGGCTAGATAGGCAGAGAGGGTAGGAGGGAATGCGGCACTGGGAGGGCTGGAAACAGCAGTGTGACTGGCACAGGGAGAAAGAGGAGGGCCACAAGCAGGGTGCTGGGCAGGCAGGACCAGCCAGTCTGGGCCCTGTCTCTTTTCATGCTCATCCTTGGAGGAGGAGAACAGGCTTTCTCTTCATCCGGAATTTCAAAAGAGTCCACTCAGTTTTTAAGCAGGAGGGCGTTGTTGTCAGATTTATTTCTCTTTCAAGGTCACGGTGGCTGCTGTGTGCAGATGGAACTGGTGCCCAGCAAGAGTAACTCCTGGTAGGGGAGTCCAGATCAGGTTTGCTGGTACCTTGGGTTGTGGCAGTAGGGAAAAAAAAGGTGGATTCAAGAACTCTTGAGGAGGTAAAAGCAGCAGAACATGACATTGTTTGGATGTGGGGATGAGGGAGAGAGATTTCAGTCATGAAAGACTTGTACACTTGGAGTATTTGATCTGTAAGGGAAGTGGCAGGGAGTGAGACTCGAAAAGCAGGTGGATGTTAGTATTGAAAAAACTTTATTACCCAGAAAAAGTAGATGATTCATCACTGTATGCATTAATTTATTTAGAGCAGCATGGCATAACAGGTAAGAAAAAGGTCTTCAGAGTCAGAAGATCTGGGTTTTTTGTTGACATTGAAAGTGAAAGTGAAGGTCACTCAGTTGTGTCCCACTCTTTGCTATCCCTTGGACTAGACAGTCCATGGAATTCTCCAGGCCAGAATACTGGAGTAGCCTTTCTCTTCTCCAGGGGATCTTCTCAGCCCAGAGATCAAACCCAGGTCTCCCATTTTGTAGGCAGATTCTTTACCAGCTGAGCCACAAAGGAAGCTCAAGAATACTGGAGTGGGTAGCCTATCCCTTCTCCAGCGGATCTTCCCAACCCAGGAATCGAACTGGAGTCTCCTGTATTGCAGGCGGATTCATTACCAACTGAGCTAGGAGGGAAGCACCTCGTTGACATTAGTACAACCTTAAACAAATTAACCCCAAGCATCCTCCCTTGCCAAACGGGGGTGAAATGACAGCTGCTGCTGGAGTTGGAATATTACATGAGATGCCACCTGCAGAGTGTTTAATACCGAGGAGATGCATAGTTAACAGTCAACAGATGGTGGATGTTATTCTGTGAATTTCCGTCCATTCAGCAAATACAGTAGACCCTTGCGCTGCATGGGTTTGAACTGCATGACTGTTCTTTTACTCAGCACTTGCTTCACTGAGTCCAGGCACTACATGTTAATGTAGTGGTGAGTTAAGTCACTCACAGAGCTATGTCTCCCATTGACTATTGTGCAACGAAATTTAGTAAAGGTTTAGGGATAAGATAGGAAACAGTTCCTAGGATTAATGATGACAGTCCTATGGGACAGATTTATAGAAAATTCTCTATGTTGTTTTAAAAAAAAAAAGTCACAGCCCTCCCCCCTCAAAAAAAACTCACTAATTCTTATGGTGTCTTCTTAGGCTCAGATTATGAGTGAGACCCCATCTTTAAGGTCTTTCTTACATATGGTAACTAAACTTAGATTTAAGTTGGATTTAAGTTGGACCCTTAGTATCCTGAGTTTGTGCAGGAGAGGGCAGAGTGAGGCTGAATAGATCTCTAAAATTAATCGACTTTTTGAACTTTAGACTTTGTATTCGTCTTCGAGTAAACCATTTCATTATGATACACGTGGAATATTTTTATTAATGTGGTGTTTGATATATATGTGTGTATGTGTATATATAAAACTTGTAAAAATTTTATTGAAATGTAGTTGATTTATAATGTGTTAATTTCTGCTATATAGCAAAGTGATTCAGTTATCATACATATATATATATATGTACTTTCTTTTTCACAATCTTTTCCATTTACACTTTTATTTTTTTAACAGGTGGTAACAAACAGGGATACACAAGAAACTCTCCTGTGCATGGCCTGTGTATTTGAAGTTTCAAATAGTGAACATGGAGCACAGCATCATATTTACAGGCTTGTAAAGGACTAACCGTGGTTATTTATATATATAGATATCTGTATATACACACACACATATGTGCGCACACACACACACACTCTCTCCAGATCGAACGACTGACTGTAAACCTCACCATGCAGGGGTGCTGCCCTGGCCCTGAGGTCACCCCGATTTTTCTAAATCCTGTTTGAAGTCATTTTTTCATGTGTTCATACTCATTGTAGCTGTGAAGTTCTGGTACAGTTGTAAAAAGAGAAATCGAGTTGTTTCTGTGTGTTATTCAGATCCATAGCCCACAATTCCTCGGAAAGGTGAACCTTAACAACCCAAGTCTCTGTCTGCAGAGACCTATTTCTCATTGTGGTAGAAAAAGAAATCGAGACAGAGCATTTGCCATTGGACATTTACAGCGTTTATACAAATGTATTTAGTGTGGTTTTTTTTTTTTCAACATAAAATTCTTGTTTTAAGATACAAGTAAAATTAATCTTTAAATATAAATGTAAATTAGTACACAAAACTAAGAATCTTTAGACTTATCTTTGTAACTAATTAGGGTGGAAGTTATGAAAGAATGTAATTCACTAAATTATTTTTTAAATGAAACTTTTCTTTCTTTTTGAAACCAAATGTTAAAATATAGCCTTAAGAAATACTTGGTAGAAATATCCTAATGAGACAAATTTGTACTTTTTTCCTCAAGGTTAAAACTAATCTCCTAATCCATTAAACTCTTGAAACAGGTATTACAGAGGAAGAAAACTTCACCCCTTATCCTTAACATATATAGTATATTTAAAAAATATAAAATTGTATTGTACTAATGTGATGATTATTTAATGAAAAAAAAGATGGCTCTTTTTGCAATAAGTAGATAAATACTGAAAATCTAAGCTTGCAATGTTTGTAGTCTTGTGTGTGCAGTTATATTTTATATGGACAACCAAATTTTTTTTAAGATGAGTAAATATTTGAACCACTGAAATTTAATAACAAAAATTCAAAATTGGCATGAATACTGCACTGTGAGCTGCAAATTATAGAAAACCCTGTGGCTGGGAGAAATTTCATCAAACCAAACTTGTAAAAGGCTCATCAGTTTTAGGATTTCTGCTCCCCAGAAAATCACAAGCATACTCACCAGCCTGTGGATAAATTATTTCTGGTGATCCAATATGCATATTAACCTGATGTAGCTATGTGTGTGTTTGTGTGTACATACAAACATATGCATATGTAGTTATTCAGTGCTTATTTATTGAACATCTGTTCAGTGTCACTCCGTTCGCTAGGTGCTGATATACGTATTTCTCAATCTGTGTCCATAGATCTTGGTGTATTCTCTAAGGACACCCATTTTCTTGACATCTCTCAATAAGTCACAAGACTTATTTGACTGAGGCTGAAGAGGCTCGGCTATCTATCTCTGCCCTTTCCAAACAGGTTCACTTGGGAAGTTTTCTTCCCAAGAGAGATTTGACTTTCCAACCTACGTATTCCAAAGTATTGTCCAGGCAGAGATGGTTTGGTATGGTCACATGTCTTATTACTTCCATACATTGGAACGGGGACAGGGCATACTCCCCACTTCCCTGGAGGAAATTGACTTGTTGATAATTGTCAGGAATGTTAACAGTACAGAACAAGAAATGTCTTGCAAGTTATAAAGCATGTCAAGACTTTTACATCAGGCCAGAAAAATAAAAAAACTTTGTACTGTCACATTCAAGTAACTGACACACCCTCTTCCCTATCCCCCCAACCAGCTGTGTCCCTGCTTATGTATTGACTAGTATCTGAGGTCAGGAGCATGAGGGTGTGGCTGGCTTGTGGAAACAGAATACTGAGCCAAGCCTGACTGCACCCAAACCCATGGCCGTGGTCCCTGGGAAGACGAGAGGAAAAAGTGCAGAACTTCCCCCTTTTGGAGTGCACATCCCTTACATAAGCCAGCGGGATGCTGTGCATCCTCCCTCCATAAACAGACTACAGTTAGTTCCCTTAGGCCGAGGGGGCCTCTGAAGAGTTGGCCCAGCGGCCCACCCTCCCATCTGGTCTTCAGCCCAAGTGTCAAGCTTCTCCCTTGCTCATCACACTTATGACTTCCCTTGGTCACCCCCCTTACAGGTGCTTCTTTTGCTCCCATCTCCTGCATCTTACTGAAAATTACCCCCAGTCTTCCCAGGACCTAGGGGTGCAAGTGATCTTATGTGGCCAAAAGCCAGGCCATCCCAGAACTTCAGGGGGAGAGGCATTTGGTTCACGTTCTCTCTTGGGAATGGGACTCTTCCATGCTGCCAGGAGGGCTCTTAGGATTTACTTTTTTCAAAGCACAAATAGACTGAGGCCCCAAAACACCAGCTAGAGATTAGTTCTGTTAGCTGAAGAGCAGATCATACCCTGGCCTCCCAGAGTCAGGCTGGGCACTCTGATACTTGTCCTCTTCCTCCAAATGCCTTTGTAGTTGAGTTTGGGGTCTCCATGGATGACCTTGAGGGTTACTTTTTGCTCTTAAAACAAGTTTGCTTCTTGTCCTGTTCTAAAGGTTTCTCCGGGGCAGGTAGTTTTCCTGTCTTAACCACTGGTCCATTTCTCTCTCTTCTGAATTAGGCCCTGGGATTAGATTTGTGTGACAACATCTAATCCAAGTCTGATTTTTGGTCTTTGAGCATTCATGGCAGAGTCTTATTCACTTGTCCAGCTTTCTGAACCATAAAGAAGCCTTTCCAAAACTCTGTCCTCACAGCTCTCTTCTAGGTGCTCCATCTCCTGGTTGACCCTCCACTACCAGGAATGATTCAGGGACAGCTTGCGCTTTCATTGGAGAGTTTGGAGACCACTTTCCACAGCCTGAATAGGGAGAAACTAAAGAACCGATCTTTGGTCTCTTGGCATTCATTTCCCATCTTAGCAAGAGACCTAAGTAAAGTCGAGGCTTTTTCCAAAACATGTCCTAGAATCCCAGAATGTCTCAGCTACCCTAGACCAGGGTTTCTCAACCCTTTCTAGACCCTGTTGACATTTGGACCAGATAATTCTTTGTGGTGCAGGGCTGTCCTGTGCCTTGTAGGAGGTTTCGCAGCATCCGTGGCCTCTGCCCACTAGACACACTCTTTCCCCAGTTGTCACAGTCCCAAGTGTCTCCAGACAGTGCCAAATGTCCCATGGACCACAGGATTGCCCTTGCTTGAAAAGCACTGCCCTACATCCACAGGTCACAAATGCCATATTTGACATCTCATTTTATCCTGAGAAGGCTTCTCCTCTGGGAGCTTTGTTTCAGGCCATCAAGAGACAGGTAGGAATATTACTCAAATGACATTTTGTCCGTGTTTCTTCCTGTTTCAGAGCTTCTCTTTCACAGCAGAGTCTCTCAGCTATAAGTATTCTTTCCTTCCTCCCTGGGGAAATTGGGGACAACTGGTTACCAACATCCCTATGATCAACTCACACTGCTTAAAGAGCATTTCTAATTTGCTCTTGATTCCTTATTTCATCTGGTTAAAAAATGCCACCTATTTTCATTATTTCTCATAAGGTTGTTGTTCTTAGACCTTTGATCATTTTAGTGAATTTCTTCTGACCTTCTACTTTTAGTGTTAGACTCAATTTTTTTTGTAGAATTTATAGGAACTTCTGGAACACTTCATCTTTAAGGATGGAGGAGAGAAGGATTCATTTTGTAAGAGGACTGCTAGAGTTTTTCTTTACTAAGCTATAGGAGAGCACAGTCTACAGGCATACCTCGGAGGCAGCACAGGCTTGGTTCCAGAGAACCACAAAAAAGCAACTATCACAGTAAAACGAGTCACACAGTGCATGTGAAAGTTATGTTTATATTATATTGTAGTCTATTAAATGTGCAATAGTATTATGGCTGAAAAAAAATTAATGCACATACTTTAATTAAGATATTGCTGAAAAATGCCTAAACAATTACAATGGTAACTTAAAGATCACAGATCACCATTAAAAATATGAAAATAATGAAAAAGTTGGAATATTGTGAAAATTATAAAAACAAGACACAGAGACACAAAGTGAGCAAATGCTGTTGGAAAAATGATGCCAGTAGACTCATTTGATACAAACCTTCAATTTGTAAAAAAAAACTGCAATATTTGTGAAACGTGAGAAAACGAGGT
The DNA here is from genome assembly GCA_006410735.1 of Raphicerus campestris. NCBI lineage: Eukaryota > Metazoa > Chordata > Mammalia > Artiodactyla > Bovidae > Raphicerus > Raphicerus campestris. The sequence continues at coordinate 78,969 of SJYW01008780.1, forward strand.
ATGCCTGTGACCTCCTCCAGTTTGTAGATGAGAGAGGTGAGACCCGGAGGAGACATGACTTGCCCAGAGTCGTGTGCTGGTCAGTGACAGCTGGCTAGGAATGCTTTAGGACTCTTGCCACTTGATCCTTGGCCTTTTGGTGAGGGTTGTTCCTCTTTGGTGCTTGGTGAGGAAGAGAGAGAGAGGAAGATCCTTCTTCTACCAGAGCAAGAGCATCCCCCAGGGTTGATGCTGCTGCTTCTTGAGGGTCCTGTTGGGGAGGCATCTACCAGCAGATAGGAAAGCTGATGAGCCTTTTCCTTACCCCAAGGACAGTTCACCTGCCACAGGCTCTGAATCAAATTTCTCTTCACAAAACATCCCAGCAGCAAAGTCCCACTCTCATACCAGCCAAAAAAAAAACCAGCCCCCATAGAACTTGGTGTTACAGACCCAAGTCTTCTTTTTAGGTCTTAACACTCTAGTGGCTTTTACAGTTTGTTTTTGTACAAACGTAAATTATTTAAATCACACAAGATGACAGTCAACTTTTCAAACCAGGTACCGATTGTATGATTTTTGTCTTTGCTCTGGTACACTACGCCTGTTCTAACGAAGGGTAGAACCCATTTTGTGTGTTGGTGTTCACACCTGTGACATTAAGAGGACACGTCTGCATTGCTTCTTTCCTTCTGTTGATGCTTCTGTGGCGAAACCCTGCACATGTCATTTCTGAAAAGCCTTAAATCTTCGTGATGTTGCGTGTAGGGTTTGCAGTGCAGAAGGCTGCCTCGGAACTGTGAGCCCTTTTGTAAGCTGGAAGCATTTCTCTTACTATTGTTACTTTTGTAGGAAGTTTTCAATTCAGAGCTGCCAAAGCGTTCAGTAAGCAGTGCCTTAGTGATACTTAGTCGTGCCGCCAGCCTTTTCTCACACCAGTTCTCCATGTCCCTTGACTAATCGGCTCAGTATTTAAAACAGAATAAGCAAGCGTTGTTCTCAGTTTTGTTTTCCGTAAGCCCATTTTTCTCCATATCTATAGAAAACTGACTTCTTGATCTGAAATCCAAAATGAACAGAAGTCAGTTCATTGACCACACTGTCCAATGTCTATACCAAAATGGAAGGTCTTGCAACTTCATAGTTTACTATGAAAAGCAAATTGTACACTTTAAACGTTGCCTTTTAAATCCACGACCAAAAACTTAGCTATTTGTGAACCTTCTGCACTCTAGCATGAAAGTGCCTTTGGTTTGAGATTCCAGCTTAGAAAAGTGCTGCCATAATCATGATAATTTGTAGAGAGACCAAAAATATTCTGAGATCACCGTAATGCCTTTGGTTTACCGGGATGAATAACCGACAGGCCTCTGTTCACAAGAGCACAACATGGACCCCGCCTGCTGTGCATCACATGCCGTAGGGGAGGCCCCCACCACTCCCAGCCCTGGAGCCCACGGCAGCAGGAGGACCCCCAGAAACTGGTATGTTTGTGTGCCATGACCCAGTATGCCATCTCTGCCCGTCACCCAGCCCTGCGTCCACCCAAGGGGACTTGCACACAACCCGCAGGCTGTCAGCCAGTGGACAGATGTGACCTTCTCCGTACGTTTGTGCTCAGCCTGTAGAGCCTGCCTTTCCACTCAGATGCCAGCGCGCACTTCTCCGGTTTACGCAGTGATACCGTTTTGAAAGTTGGAAGCCTCAAACTGAGATGACAGTGCAGAACAAAAAAATGGTTTAGGGTCATCACAATTGACATGTTCTTCTTAGGGCGAAAATGTTGACTCTGAGTGTTGTCTGAATGTGCTATGAGAAACTCCCAAAGAGTACCAGTCACAATTCGGAATTTTCAAAGAATGTTCCGGCCCTCTAAAGGGCAACTCTTTTAGAGTCCCTGTTGGCTTTTATCAAAACTTTGTGTAAATTGGGAAAACTGATAGAGGGGAGGAAGAGGAGTGAAAAGGACGAGAAGGCAAAAACACCAGCCAAATAAAAGCCAGGACAAAAAAAAAGATTGTTCTTTACCAATATAGACTTTACAATGACATTAGAATCGTTGAAAGTTAGCCTCTGAACATGTATGATCCATCTGTTTCTACCTGGTGTCTTTAAGAATACCCTCTTTGGGCTCTCTGAAACTTCAGGAGTGATTTCTATCCACACCAAGTTGTGAGTACTCAAAGAAGTTTATACAATGAAAAAACAAAAAAAGTCAAAAAAAAGGAAAATTGCTCAACACAAGTTATAGTTAGCTGCTTGAATTCCGCCCCTCCCTGTCATGTCAAGACTACACCACAACTTGGAAGAAATTAATCAAATATTTGATTTCCTGTTTCCCTCTTCAACTGTTACTGTGCTTTCTTTGGCAATAGTTTTCTCTCATTAACTCATTATTGTTACGTTGTTAAGAATGAAGGTTTGCGTTTAAAATGTATTGCATTGCAAAGGATAGTTTCACTGAAGTCATGCACCATTAAATAAGATGAAATATTTGTATTTATTGTCCTGCTTCCTAAGCTGTTAACTTGTTTTATTCTCTGTGAATTTGCATTGAGTCTGTCATATGCCCCCTCTCCATCATTTTAATATTTGAAATGGCATTTATTTTCCCTCTCTATTCATCATTAAGTGGGGTCAGATTCCAAAAGATTCCACCTCTCTCAGGCTGGCTCTCTTTTGTCTGACTTCCATTGTGAAATTTTCTCATTCCCCTTTTTCTTAAGAGAGGCTGACAGAATCTAGGTATAAATCAATTGGAAACCAGTCTCTGGTTTTCTCTCTCCCTCCCTCCCTTCCTTTCTTCTTTCTCTTTTCCTTTTTGCCTCAGTCCTTTTCTGTGATTAGTTTCACTGTGTAAATTAGATATGAACTGCACTTCTTAAAAAAAAAGAAAATCTCCCTGTTACCTCCTTGAAGAGTCACTTCTGTAGGCCTTTTTCAGTAGGCTCATGACTGCAGATAAGGAAGAAAAAAACAAGTAAAAGCAAAAACTACGTGCCTAAAAATGACAAAAAAAAAAAATGCTTTGTAACATTTAAAAAAGAAACCTGAATAGCCTTTAATTCTTATTAATATGCTTAAATTTTATGTAAATCGGTTTTTGCCACGTGTGTTTGTTCACATTCTCAATGACTTAATGGGATTCTCACAGTCTGTGTCTTCGTGTCACGTGTATAAAATGGGCTTGTGATGTAAGCGTTTCATCTGCTCAGTGGTTCCTTTAATATTGTACTGCTGCTGGGAGTGGGCTGAGGAGTCTGCCTTTAGGCAGTAAGCTTCCTCTTGGATAGATTGGAGAGATGGGGGGTGGGGGGGTGCAAATTCTCACATGTTTTCTTAACCTATTTGCAGAAGCTTTCAAAAGGCATTTGGTTAAACCTCTTGGCAGTACAGTATTCTTGTATTTGTTAATGTCTGTGTTTAGGTACTGGTACCTTTTTGTTTAAAAATGTTCTAAGTGTTGGCTTTAAAGTGAATTTATCTTTAGTATGATAGTTATATGAAAATTATAGGGTTTGTGTGCAGAGAATTTTTTTATAAAGTGCTTTGTAAAAAAAAAAAATGTATTCTAGCTTTCGCGGTACATATGTGTGATAACTGTAATATCCATGACAGTTAAGTGCAATTATTTCATCACTCTAAAAATGCTATTTTTGTGTCAGTTCCTGCAGGTGTTTTCATGTCTTTGCAAAGTGACACATTTTGATGCCTTCTTGATAAAGTGGTAGACATTTTGTAGCTTTATAGAAACTTTGTATTCATACGGTATCAATGAAAAATAAAGAAAATGAAAGTGTGGGTCACCTTTTTTATCTGCAGAAATGTATGTTGTTGAAAATGAAAAGGTGTTTTATGTGTTATGGGTGAATACATGCAGGACAGAGTAAAGGAGGTTAGAGTGGTGATCTTTTAATGGTGTCCACCAAGCTCAGTATAGTGATCGGAGCATGCGTGTTAATGTCTATCAGGGTTTCTTTCTTCGTTTCTTTTTTTAAATTGATGTGTAATTGATTTACATTGTTTTAGTTTCAAGGGTGGAGCAAAGTGATTCAGTTTTACCTACATACATATCTTTTATTCATATTCTTTTCCCCTATAGGTTATTACAAAATACTGAGTAGAGTTCCGGTTAACAAGGTTTCTTAAAAATACCCACGTTAATCTGTCTGCCTGCTTGCTTACCTCTCTTTAGTAGTGTGTTATTAAACTTGTTAACCCGCCTTGCTCAGTGCGTGCCAGGAGCCAGGGGTAGAACAGTGGATGCGAGAAAGGGGTAAATAAAGGGTGGTGGGTGCCCACTCGGTGCGTGCTGAGCTGTAACCCTTGCCCCATCCTCAGGTGTGTGCAGCACACACACACACACACACACACACAC
>SJYW01008780.1:97900-165444 GCA_006410735.1 Raphicerus campestris
AAGGAAATGGCAACCCACCCCAGTATTCTTGCCTAGAGAATCCCAGGGACGGGGGAGCCTGGTGGGCTGCCATCTATGGGGTCGCACAGAGTCGGACATGAGTGAAGCAACTTAGCAGCAGCAACAGCAGCAGCATTATACACTGCCTCAAACTACAGCAGTAACCAGGAGATTAGATTTGTGCAACAGCTACATTCTGGTCAAAAGAAACTTACCTCCACCACCCCTCCACCCTGAGTCTGGCTTACTAGGGGAGGCCCTTTCCCTACTTTCTCNGGGCTGTCGTCTATGGGATTGCAGAGTCGGACACAACTGAAGCGACTTAGCAACAGCAGCATAAATTGAATAGTAACCTGTTTATATACCCTGTCTTTAATTTATTGGTAAAAAGTTATTTGCACAGGACTCTTCATTTTATTACCAGTTTCACCAGCCAAAAGAGTTGATTTCTTTTCAAAGTAATTTTATTTTTTTGAAACAAGTAATTTTATAACTTCCTAAAATTGCTGGAAATCCAGCAAGCTAAAAAAAGTCTCCTTGCTGTACCAATGTTAAATAGTTTTCTAGGCTCAGCACTGCATGACAGTCTTCCCAGTTTCTAAGTATGTGAACTGAATCCTCTGCTTCAGCAAAAGTAAAACTCCTGCTATAAACTCTAATTGAATTATAGGTTGCTTAAAATCATCGAACTTAAATATACTATGACTATAGTCTCCTGCATAGGAAAACTGAAGAGGTAAATACCAAATATAGAAGTAAGCTAACTGCATGCAGCATATTCTAAATTTAAAGATAAGGAAACATGAGAGATTTATATTTTATTCTCGAAGTTTCTAATACTTGTTTTTGAAATTTGATAGAGTCAAGAAGTCCTTTTTTGTTGATTTAATAAACCTATTATGTTGAATTTTAAATACTTTTCCTTATTGTAATATTTTATCATAAAGGGTGCTTCAGTACTCAAACATATACCCAAACATACCTATATAATATGTGAGACACTACCTCAACATGTCTGTATGATACAAGATACCTCAACACATGTTTTACAGGTATATTAATAAATATATAAAATAGACTGTGTTCATTTCTGTATATTACATGTTCTTGATTCATGTATTTGATTAAAATAATTGATCCAATATCGTCAAATGAAGCCCAGAGAAAGAAGAACATATTCAGTTGTTCATGATAAGAGTGCTTTTATAATCATAAATATATGTAACATTTATTAAGATTATACTAAAAAATATTATTACAATTCCAAAATTACCTTAAATAGTCACTTTTATGTAAGTAAAAACAAAAAGAAACAAGTTTAAAATATCTGACTGTAATTCAGAAGAATGAATTTGAAAGTAACATTATTACCATTATGAAAGTGCTTTAATATTTTAAATATACTTGATATAACATTAATATGTCTTTCTTTATGTGGTATAAGCTCTTCTAATATGATTAAACATATTGATCATAATTATAGGCAAACAGTAATAGACTAGTAACAGTAGTCTTTGATTACTAATAGAATTACCAAGTAAAGTGGCAACCCAAGGAGAAATTACTAATGTGGTCTCATTGGATTTCTTTCTTTTTCTCTTGTTGCTTTCAAATATTATTTTTCTCTTTACTCAAGGTAATATGCCACCAAAAATATCAGTTATAACTCAAAAGGTAATAGTTGTACTGTGAATGAATGTTCAGTCTGTTAGAGCAGATAATCTTTCATTAAAATAGCCATCATTTAATTTTTTAATTTGTCAACAGAATTCTTTTTATTTCAGCTCATGGAATATACTAACAAATGATGAACTACTGATTCCCCACCTATATAATGGTTTAACAGCTATGGATTATTTATTCAAAGGATTTGATAATGTTTATTATGAACATAAATTAGTTTATTCTTGTAGAGATTTCAGTATTATCTTAAAATTCTGGAAAATTAGAGCACATTTAAAAGTGATTTTGCACACAGTATAAAACTGAGGTACAGCAGAAAAATCATTTATGTTGAATGTGGAAAGAACTAGAGATGATCTTGGTCTCTGGTTATGATAGGAAATGTACAACAGATATAAATTAATATTATAATAATAAAATTTTAAAATTTGTGTATGCATCTAAGGGTTTGAAAAACATATTTTGTCAACATTATTATTTAGTGCCTAGATCCTCTTATAGTAATGAAAATTATATTTAGGAGTCAAATACAACTTTGGATCTAAAGTACTCCAGTCAAATAACTAACTTTTCTTCTCTCAGTCATTTTCTTCCTACCGCCTGCCTTTTAGAGATGTCCCACCTCAAAAAGTCAACCCTCTCTTGCCATGTGCTACACTGTTGTGCTACATACTTCTTGAAATCAGCACGTGGAAAAACAAACAAAGAAAAAGCAAAAGAGCTTACATTTCCTGTAGACAATTGTGTATCATTATTCATATTCATATCCTTGTCTTTCTCACCTAACAATAAAGCTGAGCAATCCAGTACAGTACATCTTCAAATGCAGACTATGTGAATAATTTGTGCTTCATCCCAGAATTCTCATTCCTATGTACATTAAGAAAGGTACAAAGTTACACTGGGTTTTATGTTATAGGTAATTTTTTTTAAACTTCCAAGTGATGTATCATATTATATAGTGTAGTTGCTCCATTTTAAATTTTAGCTATTCTGAAAACAACATGCTTAAATTCACAGTCTAAACTGAAGTTTATAAAACTGATCATCCAGAATAATAGCATATTTAACTTTTTCAGTCTTTTCTCAATACATCTCTCAATACCACCACCAACACAGCAATGACAAAATAAATCTAGACTGTATATTGAGGTCACTATTTAAGTTGTAACTACCAGACTTCCACTTTACCTTGACATCGTGATAAACTGAATATTTAATTGCCCTGGAAACTACATCATACATTATATCCCTCTAACATACTGTTGAGATGATTTGAGAAATTTATCATCTTAGAATATCATTTTCCTCATCTGTTAAAATAGGAAGAAAATAATTTATATCCTATTTTATCCAGTATAGTGCTTGAAATGTTCAGTTAAGGTAAAATCTTTTTCAATCTCTTTAAATAGATGTTAGTTATTTTGTGAGCTATTTCTTATTAGTCTAAAAATCAAAATATTCATTCTACCTATTCATTTAACAAGGCCAATATTGTACCAAAAAATCATTTGAAATTTTATTTTTCCAATCATGAAATCTGACTATGCTCTGCCATTCTCTTACTATTATACTACACGTGACAAGATAACATGATTTGACCTAATGATCGTATAGCTTTGTATCTTTTTTTAATATAAGAAAGTCTTAAATCAAAACAAGTTTACATGTTGGCACTGATGGTTTAACTAGAATATATCTGTCCAAATTTAAGTTTTATTAATGACCAAATGGGCTTCCCAGGTGGTTCAGTGGTAAAGAATCTCCTGCTNCATATTTTAAACCTTAGAGCCAGATTTCAAAGGTACTTTGCATGTTGTTCTACTGCTCAACTAGAAAATTCATCTTTTTTTGTAGCTGTGCATATAGCTGTTTGTGAAGCAGGGTGAAAAGCCAGATTTATCAAAGGAGTTATCACATGAAAACTTTAGAGGCTGCCTCCAATCTCTTCTGGCTGGATTGAAAATCCATAGATACATGCAAATGTAATTAAACTGTTATCACAAAATGTAGATCAGTGTCAGTTAGATCCAAGACAAGAACTCTGAAAAGTGATTTATGCAGAGGAAGGCGAGTGGTAAGATCAGAGGGAGCTAAGGCCTGGATTCTAGATTCTGAGGGGAGATAGCTAAAGTACTGGGTTGGGTCCTGAATTCATCCACTCTCAAGCTATAATCTAAGAGTCCCAGTCTNGTGGTAAGATCAGAGGGAGCTAAGGCCTGGATTCTAGATTCTGAGGGGAGATAGCTAAAGTACTGGGTTGGGTCCTGAATTCATCCACTCTCAAGCTATAATCTAAGAGTCCCAGTCTGTCCGTGGGTGGCCTGGGGCAGACTGGGGAGTTGGATGAGGCCAAATCCCTGATGAGAAGGGGGACTTGAAGGCAAACAGAATTTCCCCTGCGGAGAGACGGCTATTCTCACCATGGAAAAGGAGAACTTGAGAACTTGACCTTTGACTCTTCCCTTCCTGCTCTTTATCCCTCAGCCTCTTTCCCCTCCCCGCCCTCTCTGAAGCTCCAATGGGGTTCGAGTGACTTTTGTACCCGCCTTGTCCTCTCAGCACTGTGGCTGTGCACTCAGGAGCCACCTCAAGTGGGAACTCAGTCTTGCCTTGGTCATGACACCCCTCTCGCCCACCTCTAATTTAATCATTGTTTCTTCCTTTGAGAAATATTTCTATGTATTTATTTCTATTCTTTTTCAAATTCTTTTCACATTTAGGTTATTCTAGACTATTGAGCCAAGTTCCCTGGGCTGTACAGTAAGTCCCTGTTGCTGTGGGCTTAGTCACTCAGTCGTGTCCGACTCTTTGTGACTCCATGGACTGTAGCCCACCAGGCTCCTCTGTCCATGGAATTCTCCAGGCTAGAATGCTGGAGTGGGTAGCCATTCCCTTCTCCAGGGGATCTTCCCCACCCAGGGATCAAACCCAGGTTTCCCACATTGCAGGCAGATTCTTTTTACTGTCTGAGCCACCAGAGAAACCCAGAGAAATGGTGTTGTGGCTTATTTGCTCAGTCATGTCTGACTCTGTAATTTCTTGTTGGTTATCTATTTTAAATACAGCAATAGCTATATAGCCGCCAATATAGCATCAGGGGCTTCCCTTGTGGCTCAGCTGGTAAAGTGCAATGTGGGAGACCTGGGTTCGATCCCTGGGTTGGGAAGATCCCCTGGAGAAGGGAAAGACTACTCACTCCAGTATTCTGGCCTGGAGAATTCCATGGACTAAGTCCATGGGGTCGCAAAGAGTCTGATACAACTGAGCGACTTTCACTTTCACTTCAGTTTCAACGTGTACAAGAAATATTGTCTGAATTTCTGTACCACAAGTACTCTTTTAAACTTGAACCTGTACACAGACTAGCCAAACCTGGGAATTCTTGGTGATCGACCGACTCAGATGAAGTCCCTTCAGGTGGAGTCTTGACCCCCTTACCGTTCTTGCTGCCTTATTACTGACCTCACTTTAGGCCTCACAGTTTACCTCTTAATATGACCCTGGGGGCCTGAAGATTTTCTTAAACCCCAGGAGAGAACTGGCACTTACTGGGCGCTTAACTCGAGGAACCAGACTCTGCAGTCTCCCTAGAGGCATTGTCTCCACAGCAGGATGTCTCATAGGGAAGGACTCAGTGTCACATTCTCATTGTGCAGCACTTCAGGAAATATTTATTAAAAGAAAAAGCAGTCTTTACAACAGAGGTGGGACGGGGTGCAGTACCCCAGCTTTTGGCTCCTGGCTGCTTTGGAGGTGGGGGTGAGGAGGAGGAGGCTCTGCTGAGTTGGCTGGGAGGCTGGGGCATGTCTCACTGCACTGTCAGTCTTTCCTGGATGGATTTCTTCCAAGAAGCCCTCCACCTGAAGCCTGGGCTGCAGCGCCTCTACACTCCGCCTGCCTGTGATTCTGTCCAACCTGGAAGGATGAGCCAGAGAGTAATTTACAAGTCGGCTCCCCTGACATGGGCTCTGGCAAGTCCTGGCAGGTGTCTCTTGGCTTGGGGTGGGGGAGTAGCCCTGGCTGGTACAGCCGCTGAACACCTGCAGGTACCAAAACTGTCCCCAGCCCTCCCTCACCTGCAATCTCCCGCTGGATCTCGCGTTCCAGCTCAGATGCAGGGGAGAGAGATCAGACAGAAAATTCCAGGGGCTGAAAATTCCTCCCACGAGGACCTTCCCGCCCCCCACCCTTGTCAATGAAGCAGAAATTTTAACTCTTCAGGGCAAATTTTCAAAGCTGAGTAACTACCTATTACACCCTTAAATCCTGTTATTTGTTAACAGCATTTGAATGAGTAACTTACTCCTATTGCTTTGAAAGTGTATCTTTTAATAGGTGAGCAGGGGGCGATTAGAGATGAAGAGTGCCTATGAGATGCCTACCGCAATGCCAGAGGCTGTTTGGAACTGGTATTCCAAGGCTGTTGAAAATGATTAAACAAAAATTTTTTTTTTGAATGTGGACCATTTTTAAGGTCGTAATTGAATTTGTTACAATTCTGCTTCAATTTTTTTACATTTCTTTAGTTGGTTTTTGGCCGCAAGGCAGGTGGGAGCTCAGCTGCCCAACCAGAGTTTGAACCTGCCCCCCTGAACTGTAAGGCAAAGACTTAACCACTGGACCACTAGGGAAGCCCTGAAAATGAATTTTAAAAAAAAGAACGTAGAAGGTGGGTGCCTTCAAGAGGAGAGGAGACAAGGAGGATATCCATCCATGAGATAGAAAGATTTAGGGGCCATCCGCTGGCCACTCTGTGCTTGCTGCAAGACTTGTGACCACCAGTCTCAGACACAGGTGAATGTTATGTGCTGCCCCTGGATTTTCTGGGCTGTTAGAGGCTTTCAGGATAGAACAGGGGTGTGAATTGAAAGAAAAGCTTCTGAAAGCACCCTCGGGGCTCTCCCCCTTGATCATTCTTGCAGAAGGCAGCCTTCTCCCAGTAATGACCTCAAACCCCCATCCACCCTGCTAATGCTGAGCTTGGCTGCAGAAACTCTGGAACTAACGGATGTCTTTGGTGATGTCCAAGGCCCTCCAATGCANGTACTCTTTTAAACTTGAACCTGTACACAGACTAGCCAAACCTGGGAATTCTTGGTGATCGACCGACTCAGATGAAGTCCCTTCAGGTGGAGTCTTGACCCCCTTACCGTTCTTGCTGCCTTATTACTGACCTCACTTTAGGCCTCACAGTTTACCTCTTAATATGACCCTGGGGGCCTGAAGATTTTCTTAAACCCCAGGAGAGAACTGGCACTTACTGGGCGCTTAACTCGAGGAACCAGACTCTGCAGTCTCCCTAGAGGCATTGTCTCCACAGCAGGATGTCTCATAGGGAAGGACTCAGTGTCACATTCTCATTGTGCAGCACTTCAGGAAATATTTATTAAAAGAAAAAGCAGTCTTTACAACAGAGGTGGGACGGGGTGCAGTACCCCAGCTTTTGGCTCCTGGCTGCTTTGGAGGTGGGGGTGAGGAGGAGGAGGCTCTGCTGAGTTGGCTGGGAGGCTGGGGCATGTCTCACTGCACTGTCAGTCTTTCCTGGATGGATTTCTTCCAAGAAGCCCTCCACCTGAAGCCTGGGCTGCAGCGCCTCTACACTCCGCCTGCCTGTGATTCTGTCCAACCTGGAAGGATGAGCCAGAGAGTAATTTACAAGTCGGCTCCCCTGACATGGGCTCTGGCAAGTCCTGGCAGGTGTCTCTTGGCTTGGGGTGGGGGAGTAGCCCTGGCTGGTACAGCCGCTGAACACCTGCAGGTACCAAAACTGTCCCCAGCCCTCCCTCACCTGCAATCTCCCGCTGGATCTCGCGTTCCAGCTCAGATGCAGGGGAGAGAGATCAGACAGAAAATTCCAGGGGCTGAAAATTCCTCCCACGAGGACCTTCCCGCCCCCCACCCTTGTCAATGAAGCAGAAATTTTAACTCTTCAGGGCAAATTTTCAAAGCTGAGTAACTACCTATTACACCCTTAAATCCTGTTATTTGTTAACAGCATTTGAATGAGTAACTTACTCCTATTGCTTTGAAAGTGTATCTTTTAATAGGTGAGCAGGGGGCGATTAGAGATGAAGAGTGCCTATGAGATGCCTACCGCAATGCCAGAGGCTGTTTGGAACTGGTATTCCAAGGCTGTTGAAAATGATTAAACAAAATTTTTTTTTTTGAATGTGGACCATTTTTAAGGTCGTAATTGAATTTGTTACAATTCTGCTTCAATTTTTTTACATTTCTTTAGTTGGTTTTTGGCCGCAAGGCAGGTGGGAGCTCAGCTGCCCAACCAGAGTTTGAACCTGCCCCCCTGAACTGTAAGGCAAAGACTTAACCACTGGACCACTAGGGAAGCCCTGAAAATGAATTTTAAAAAAAAGAACGTAGAAGGTGGGTGCCTTCAAGAGGAGAGGAGACAAGGAGGATATCCATCCATGAGATAGAAAGATTTAGGGGCCATCCGCTGGCCACTCTGTGCTTGCTGCAAGACTTGTGACCACCAGTCTCAGACACAGGTGAATGTTATGTGCTGCCCCTGGATTTTCTGGGCTGTTAGAGGCTTTCAGGATAGAACAGGGGTGTGAATTGAAAGAAAAGCTTCTGAAAGCACCCTCGGGGCTCTCCCCCTTGATCATTCTTGCAGAAGGCAGCCTTCTCCCAGTAATGACCTCAAACCCCCATCCACCCTGCTAATGCTGAGCTTGGCTGCAGAAACTCTGGAACTAACGGATGTCTTTGGTGATGTCCAAGGCCCTCCAATGCAGAAGGCAATGGCAACCCACTCCAGTACTCTTGCCTGGAAAATCCCATGGACGGAGGAGCCTGGAAGGCTGCAGTCCATGGGGTCGTGAAGATTTGGACACAACTGAGCGACTTCACTTTCACTTTTCACTTTCATGCACTGGGGAAGGAAATGGCAACCCACTCCAATGTTCTTGCCTGGAGAATCCCAAGGACAGCGGAGCCTGGTGGGCTGCCGTCTATGGGGTCGCACAGAGTCGGACACGACTAAAGCGACTTAGCAGCAGCAGCAGAAGGCCCTCCAAGATGGACACTCCCAAGCATCCTGAAGTCCTGCTTCCCAGATGAGGATTGCAAAGCCATCCACAGAGAGAGGTGTTCACTGTAGCCACAGAAGGAGGCTAGAGAGCTCACTGAATACCTGAGACCCCACCGAGCTCTGAGCTCAGCTCAGAGCAAGAGGCAACTCGGTGTGCCTCAGTGGGTTCTCCAAATTGGTTGCACAAGAGAATCAACGTGTTTTTGTTTTTTTTTTAATCCAAATGCTCGCTCATTCTACCCTTCCCCCTCAACACACGCACAGATGCACAATACCCAATGCATCAAAATCTCTGAAGGTAGGACCCAAACACCAGTCACTTTTCAAGTTTTTCAGGCAATTCTACCAAGAAGCCAAGTTTGAAAAGTAGTGATATCAAGTGGTTGAGATGATTCTGAGACTCTGGGGCCCAGTAGGAAAGGAAAAGAATGCTAATCAGCTTCTGTTTGGAAAAGAAGGTAAGTGCGCAAGCGGAGGAGGAGACAAGGAGGATATCCATGTGGTAGAAAGATTTAGGGAGGACCTGCTGACTACTCTGAGCATGCTCCAGGACTCGTGATCGCCAGTCTCAGATGCAGGCAAGTGTTACGTGCTACCCTCCTCAGAATCCTCCTTCCTTTCCTATGAAAGTTATGATATCCTTTGGGGGTAGAAATAGTTTCACTTCTTCCTTTGAAAGCTTAACTAGCTTAACCTTCTTTTTCAAGTAAACTTGACTTTGGATGTCAAGTGTTTTATAAAACTTTTTTTGGAAGTAATTTCAAATTTTACAGATATATTTCGAGAATGATACAGATAACCCTTGTATACTCTTTATTCAGAGTCACTGATTGTTAATATTTTGCCATATTTGTTCACATATTATACATATATACACACATATGATGTATATATACACATATATATACACACACACATATATCTCTCTACATATACCAACACACCTGTACATACACAACCTCTGTATATGTGTATACACATATATATGTCCTTTGTATGTATTTTTTTCTGAACCATTTGAGGGTTAGTTGCATGTATCATACCCCTTCTCTATGCCTGGTACCCCTTTATCTTTAATAATTCAAGTTATTTCCTATGTCATGCATGAGGTTTCTTGAAAATATGAGGCATACTCCTGCCTCAGGGCCTTTGCACTTGCTTGTAATTCTGTTCTCCTATGATCTAACTGACTTATCTTTCACTTTGTTAATGCCTTTATTCAAATGTTAACCTCCCACCCCCATTCCTCCTCTGTTCTCTAGGAGGTTACTCCTCATGCGTTTATCCTCCTCCTCCACATCTGAATGGGCTTTGGCAGTTTCACAGCAGTCTTAGCCCACTTATAGTTTATGGAAGATTGGGAACCCAAAATTCTAACTTCTCTCTTTAATTCCTGTCTGCAAATCAGCCAATAGTTCTGGAACTTTTCTCACTCTCACTTAAAAAAAAAAAAATTGAAGTATAGTTGATTTAAATGTTGTACCAATCTCTGCTGTACCACAAAGTGACTCAGTTTACACAGATTACATTCGTCTTTAAATATTCTTTTCTATTATAGTTTATCCTAGGAGACTGGATATAGTTCTCTGTGCTGTACAGTAGGACCTTTTCGTTTATCCATTCTAAATGAAAGAGTTTGCATCTACCAGTCTCAAATTTCCAGCCCATCTCTCTCTCCCTTGCAAACACAAGTTTGATCTCAATGTCTGCGAGCCTATTTGTAGATAGGTTCATTTGTGCCATATTTTAGATTCCACATATAAGTGATATCATTTGGTATTTGTCTTTGTCTGACTTCGCTTAGTATGATCTCTAGTTATATCCACGTTGCTGCAAATGGCATTCTTTTGTTCTTTTTACGGCTGAGCAGTATTCCATTGTGTGTGTGTCGGGGGTGGGGGTGCAGCAGATGTGTGTATGTCCCACATCGTATCCATTCATCTATTGATGGATATTTACGTTGTTTCCATGTCTTGGCTGTTGTGAATAGTGCTGCCTTGAGCACAGGGGGCATGTATCTGTTTGCTTTATAGTTTTGTCTGGGTATATGCCCAGGAGTGGGATTGCTGGATCATACAGTAATTCTATTTTTAGTTTTCTGTGGAAATTCCATACTGTTTTCCACAGTAGCTGCACCAACTTAAATTTCCACCAACAGCGTAGGCCAGTTCCCTTTTCCTTGAACTCATCTCTTTATTGAAGTGTCTTGTCAAATGCAGCCAATGGCAAATTTTATTGGAGTGTAACTATGCTTCATTCATTTACATATTGTCTATGGTGGTGGTTTTCGTGCATTGCCTGGAGAAGGCAATGGCCCCCCACTCCAGTACTCTTGCCTGGAAAATCCCTTGGACGGAGGAGCCTGGAAGGCTGCAGTCCATGGAGTTGCGAAGAGTCGGACATGACTGAGCGACTTCACTTTCACTTTTCACTTTCATGCATTGGAGAAGGAAATGGCAACCCACTCCAGTGTTCTTGCCTGGAGAATCCCAGGGACAGGGGGCCTGGTGGGCTGCCATCTATGGGGTCGCACAAAGTCAGACACAACTGAAGTGACTTAGCAGCAGCAGCATCATGGTGGTGTTTTTCGTGCTACAACAGTAGACTTAAGTAATTGCAAAAGAGACTATATGGTCCATAAAATGGAAAAGAGTATTATCTAGCTCTTTACAGAAAAGTTTGTGGACTCCTGCCTTTGACTTACAAATTCAGTCAGCTCACAGTCTATTTTCCAAGTTATTGCTGGCCCAGCTTTACTCGACTTTTTGCCACTGCATATATCATGGATTGCCATCCCTCCGGCTTGACTGCTAATGCCACACACCTTAGATGTCTTTATTATGGTGATATTCTACTCCAGGTGCTGGTCAGGATAATTGACAACTGATTGAAATCTCAGTGGTTTAACCTGGCAAAAGTTTGTCTCTTGCTCACATAAAGTGTGAAGTTGTTGGGCAGCCATCCTCTGCCTTGTAGGGTACCACCTGGAAGGCATTGTCTCCAAAGACACACAGCAGTTTGAGAGGTGGAAGAAGAATTCCATTCTTAATTGTCTTTCCTTCCATTGATCTGACTAGTTACAAAACCCCAATCTCAAAATAAGGGGGATTGGGATATTTAGAGGACCATTTGAATGTTTGATGATTCTAAACAGTCTTTGTAAGTTTGATCCTTTATGTCCAAGCAAGATTGGATCTATACTCATCCCTATGAAAGCCTCATGGAGAATCCCATGGAGTGGGAAGTCACAGCCTATTCCAGAGAACCTGAAGTCTTTCTTCATATCTAGCTAAAGCAAGGCAATTCTTTTATCTTGAGATTGCCTGATGCATAGGAAGATATGACTCAGTAAAAGGAAAGGGGTGTGTATGAAGGAAGGTGGAAGGTGGAGGAAAGACTTGTGAGAAAGAAAAGGATACGTGAAGTCAAAAAGACGAAGCAACCAAAATGACAGACAGTCTTCAGAAGCCTGTGAATTGCAGGGCTTTTCAAATGGTGCAATGTGAACAGGCACCATTTAAACCCAAGCTATCATTATGACTACAAAGCTGTTTACTTATTTTAGTATTACTATTTAATATAGTGAATCAAACATTTTATGACTTGAAGTCACTTCAAAAATAAACTTTAGTTTCCTCAAGCTATTTAAGGAGGGTCTAGAGTTCATTTCTGCTTAATAGATCAAGGTAGCCAATTGCATTTTCTATCAAAAGGAAATGTTTAGAGAGTGCTGGGGGAGGGCTGGGTCCTGGCCTGAAGATAGGAATGTGGGCAGTGTGCCCAACTCTTTCTGAACCTGTTCATGACCCCAAAAAGTCATAGAACCTCCTTAAAACCTCAGTTTCTCCTCTGAAACAATCATCACTTGCCTTCTTGGGCAAGTTGGATGATTAATAATGACACAGTGTTAGCAAAGTTACTTTGAGGTCTTTGGATGAAAGACAGCCTATAAACTCTGCTAAAGATTTACTGTCTTATTAAAGAAACGGCAGCATATAGTACTGCACCAATAAATGTTGACAAAGGTAAACGTTCTCCATTCATCCTGACAAGGACAGGCTATTCATCTATTGAAAGTATGAGGAGAGAGGGTGTGGTCAAAAGTTACAAAACTTTATATTAATATACCCAGAAAGATATTTTGGTTTTATTTATTTTTTGGAGGGAAATCTGTATTTATATTATCACCTTGAGTATTAACTAATAGAATCAGCCACCTAGACTTATAGGAGGAATCTTTACCACTGAGCCATCTGGGAAGCCTATTATAGAACAACTAATAATAAGCAAAACAAGTATACATCATAGCTTTGTTCCTTGGCTTGAGTATGAAAAGAATAACAAGGATTAGTACCCCAAAATTTGAAATTCTGGTAGAATATGAAAATGCTACCATATGAGAAATATGGAGCATTGTATGAAGATTGCCTTTGCTGAGCATCCCAAGAAATTAGACAAGGCCAATGTTGGTCATGTTGGGAGGCTATAGGGAGATTTCAGAGCTGCTATTAATTCCTTATATTCAGGTTTCTCATCAACTCAGCCAATCTACAGTTAAGGCTTGAACACACCTATGACCACTTTCCCTGAGAACTGTAGGTGATTTCTTTGGTTATGTGGAAAGAGCTAAGGAATATGAATCCAAGCGGCTGTTGGCTCTGCCACCAACTGTAAATTTGGGGAAACTATTGAGTTGGTCAAAACGTTCACTCGGGTTTTTCCATAGCACCTTCTGAGAAACCTGAACAAACTTTTTGGCCATCCCAACACTTTCTGGATCTCAGATGCCTTATCTGTAAAATGAAGGCATTGAACTAATAATAAAACTACTGCTCACGGAATACATATTAAGTAAAGTAGGAGAGAGGAGATTTCCCCTGACATTCTCAGGACATTTCTCCTGAGTAAGAGCGATGTCTATCTATCCTTTCCATTTCATTGCTCCCACCTTAACCCAAGCTCACTAGTTTCTCCCCTTTGCTTCATTCTCTCCCCGCCAATCTCGTATATAACTTTCATTTACATATTCTCAAATCACTCTCCTAGCTATATCTTTCCCAGCTAAAAAAAGCCTTCAGNCCAGCCCATCTCTCTCTCCCTTGCAAACACAAGTTTGATCTCAATGTCTGCGAGCCTATTTGTAGATAGGTTCATTTGTGCCATATTTTAGATTCCACATATAAGTGATATCATTTGGTATTTGTCTTTGTCTGACTTCGCTTAGTATGATCTCTAGTTATATCCACGTTGCTGCAAATGGCATTCTTTTGTTCTTTTTACGGCTGAGCAGTATTCCATTGTGTGTGTGTCGGGGGTGGGGGTGCAGCAGATGTGTGTATGTCCCACATCGTATCCATTCATCTATTGATGGATATTTACGTTGTTTCCATGTCTTGGCTGTTGTGAATAGTGCTGCCTTGAGCACAGGGGGCATGTATCTGTTTGCTTTATAGTTTTGTCTGGGTATATGCCCAGGAGTGGGATTGCTGGATCATACAGTAATTCTATTTTTAGTTTTCTGTGGAAATTCCATACTGTTTTCCATAGTAGCTGCACCAACTTAAATTTCCACCAACAGCGTAGGCCGGTTCCCTTTTCCTTGAACTCATCTCTTTATTGAAGTGTCTTGTCAAATGCAGCCAATGGCAAATTTTATTGGAGTGTAACTATGCTTCATTCATTTACATATTGTCTATGGTGGTGGTTTTCGTGCATTGCCTGGAGAAGGCAATGGCCCCCCACTCCAGTACTCTTGCCTGGAAAATCCCTTGGACGGAGGAGCCTGGAAGGCTGCAGTCCATGGAGTTGCGAAGAGTCGGACATGACTGAGCGACTTCACTTTCACTTTTCACTTTCATGCATTGGAGAAGGAAATGGCAACCCACTCCAGTGTTCTTGCCTGGAGAATCCCAGGGACAGGGGGCCTGGTGGGCTGCCATCTATGGGGTCGCACAAAGTCAGACACAACTGAAGTGACTTAGCAGCAGCAGCATCATGGTGGTGTTTTTCGTGCTACAACAGTAGACTTAAGTAATTGCAAAAGAGACTATATGGTCCATAAAATGGAAAAGAGTATTATCTAGCTCTTTACAGAAAAGTTTGTGGACTCCTGCCTTTGACTTACAAATTCAGTCAGCTCACAGTCTATTTTCCAAGTTATTGCTGGCCCAGCTTTACTCGACTTTTTGCCACTGCATATATCATGGATTGCCATCCCTCCGGCTTGACTGCTAATGCCACACACCTTAGATGTCTTTATTATGGTGATATTCTACTCCAGGTGCTGGTCAGGATAATTGACAACTGATTGAAATCTCAGTGGTTTAACCTGGCAAAAGTTTGTCTCTTGCTCACATAAAGTGTGAAGTTGTTGGGCAGCCATCCTCTGCCTTGTAGGGTACCACCTGGAAGGCATTGTCTCCAAAGACACACAGCAGTTTGAGAGGTGGAAGAAGAATTCCATTCTTAATTGTCTTTCCTTCCATTGATCTGACTAGTTACAAAACCCCAATCTCAAAATAAGGGGGATTGGGATATTTAGAGGACCATTTGAATGTTTGATGATTCTAAACAGTCTTTGTAAGTTTGATCCTTTATGTCCAAGCAAGATTGGATCTATACTCATCCCTATGAAAGCCTCATGGAGAATCCCATGGAGTGGGAAGTCACAGCCTATTCCAGAGAACCTGAAGTCTTTCTTCATATCTAGCTAAAGCAAGGCAATTCTTTTATCTTGAGATTGCCTGATGCATAGGAAGATATGACTCAGTAAAAGGAAAGGGGTGTGTATGAAGGAAGGTGGAAGGTGGAGGAAAGACTTGTGAGAAAGAAAAGGATACGTGAAGTCAAAAAGACGAAGCAACCAAAATGACAGACAGTCTTCAGAAGCCTGTGAATTGCAGGGCTTTTCAAATGGTGCAATGTGAACAGGCACCATTTAAACCCAAGCTATCATTATGACTACAAAGCTGTTTACTTATTTTAGTATTACTATTTAATATAGTGAATCAAACATTTTATGACTTGAAGTCACTTCAAAAATAAACTTTAGTTTCCTCAAGCTATTTAAGGAGGGTCTAGAGTTCATTTCTGCTTAATAGATCAAGGTAGCCAATTGCATTTTCTATCAAAAGGAAATGTTTAGAGAGTGCTGGGGGAGGGCTGGGTCCTGGCCTGAAGATAGGAATGTGGGCAGTGTGCCCAACTCTTTCTGAACCTGTTCATGACCCCAAAAAGTCATAGAACCTCCTTAAAACCTCAGTTTCTCCTCTGAAACAATCATCACTTGCCTTCTTGGGCAAGTTGGATGATTAATAATGACACAGTGTTAGCAAAGTTACTTTGAGGTCTTTGGATGAAAGACAGCCTATAAACTCTGCTAAAGATTTACTGTCTTATTAAAGAAACGGCAGCATATAGTACTGCACCAATAAATGTTGACAAAGGTAAACGTTCTCCATTCATCCTGACAAGGACAGGCTATTCATCTATTGAAAGTATGAGGAGAGAGGGTGTGGTCAAAAGTTACAAAACTTTATATTAATATACCCAGAAAGATATTTTGGTTTTATTTATTTTTTGGAGGGAAATCTGTATTTATATTATCACCTTGAGTATTAACTAATAGAATCAGCCACCTAGACTTATAGGAGGAATCTTTACCACTGAGCCATCTGGGAAGCCTATTATAGAACAACTAATAATAAGCAAAACAAGTATACATCATAGCTTTGTTCCTTGGCTTGAGTATGAAAAGAATAACAAGGATTAGTACCCCAAAATTTGAAATTCTGGTAGAATATGAAAATGCTACCATATGAGAAATATGGAGCATTGTATGAAGATTGCCTTTGCTGAGCATCCCAAGAAATTAGACAAGGCCAATGTTGGTCATGTTGGGAGGCTATAGGGAGATTTCAGAGCTGCTATTAATTCCTTATATTCAGGTTTCTCATCAACTCAGCCAATCTACAGTTAAGGCTTGAACACACCTATGACCACTTTCCCTGAGAACTGTAGGTGATTTCTTTGGTTATGTGGAAAGAGCTAAGGAATATGAATCCAAGCGGCTGTTGGCTCTGCCACCAACTATAAATTTGGGGAAACTATTGAGTTGGTCAAAACGTTCACTCGGGTTTTTCCATAGCACCTTCTGAGAAACCTGAACAAACTTTTTGGCCATCCCAACACTTTCTGGATCTCAGATGCCTTATCTGTAAAATGAAGGCATTGAACTAATAATAAAACTACTGCTCACGGAATACATATTAAGTAAAGTAGGAGAGAGGAGATTTCCCCTGACATTCTCAGGACATTTCTCCTGAGTAAGAGCGATGTCTATCTATCCTTTCCATTTCATTGCTCCCACCTTAACCCAAGCTCACTAGTTTCTCCCCTTTGCTTCATTCTCTCCCCGCCAATCTCGTATATAACTTTCATTTACATATTCTCAAATCACTCTCCTAGCTATATCTTTCCCAGCTAAAAAAAGCCTTCAGAGGTGTTGGGAGCTGATGGCTCCACAGCCTCTGGCCGGACAGGAGCTAAGAGAAAAAACACAGCCATCTTGTCTCTTCCGGCTAGACAGACGGCTACGCGCCAAAGAGACCTGCGTGCGCCAAAAGCAGAGCCAACCCCCGAGCCTTCACTCAGGCTCCTCTGATTATATCTTGAGTCAATAAGATTAGTAAGAGTACTTCGAACACCCACACTGTCCTATCATCTACCGTTACTGTACGCATTGTTCAAATGTTCTTCCCGCCCCTATGAGTTGGACCCCTCCCTACTTCCTCTTTCTGTGTGCTTAAAATCAGGCTTTCAGCCTCCATTAAACAGACCTTGACAACCATTTGCTTGGTCTCGCTCCTTCTTTCTCGCCCATTTTTCTTTCAGGCCTGGTCCCCCTCGACCCCCCGAATTACTGAGTCCTGCGGGTCGGGACACAGAGGCTCTTTATTATCTGCTCAATATAGTGTTCATCCATAGGCGGTCAAGTTCCTCCATACTTGCCTCAGGTTTCTCCCATTTTATCTCCCAGCCACACTTCTATATAACCATGTCCCGTTTGCTCATGGAGACCCCAGCAGGCACGTGCTTCCTCACTGGCGTGCCTCTTAAGTGCCCACCTTTGTCAGGAACGTGCTTCTCTCCTTCTCCACAGAGGCAGTATCATCAAGGCCCAAGTCAAGTCTCTCCTCCCAGTTCACTATGCCCCTAAAGTTCACTAAAGCCATAGCCCCCTGGTTTATTCACCAGCAACACTCATGTCCTTGCAGCCTAGTAATATCTCTTGCAGTGTAGTTTTTATCATTTTATTTTTCTACTTTTGTATTGTATTGAGCCTCTTGCTGGTTATGTCTTCTCTCTGGCTCTGTGATAACCCTCAGCATGGCAGAGTGGGAAAGCACGGATTTTGGAGTCAGACAGACATGAGTGTAATGCCAGTCCTCTTATTGACTAGAGATGTGATCTTGAGCAAGCCACTTCATCTGGAGCCAGAGTTTCCTCATGTGTAAAATGGGGATCATAATGATCTCACAAGATTGTTATGAAACTTGAATAAGACAACATATGTGAGATTGCCTGAACGTCAATGGTTCACAGTATTTCTCCCTCTTTGTGTCCTACATGGAGACTTATAATAGCACATTTTGAAAAATCTATTGATTGGTTTTTGAAACATGTCTGTTGTGAATTATGAACCAGTAGAGGACAGTCATAGGATTAATATAGACACCTATTTCTGCAGTACACTTTTGCAAAAGGAAAAGATAAGGGAAGAAAATGCTCAGGGTCCAGAAATGTAGTGGAAGCTGAAAAACGGAGTTTCAAATAACATCTGATGCTCTGGCTGTCCTTGGAGGCAGAGTTGTCCAGCTTCAGTTTTACTGCCCATTTGGGGATGAGAACAAGGCCTTAAAATGAGACCCTTGTGTAAAGCAAATAACTTTTAAAGGCATCTTCTGGAAAAATCTGCTCACCAGTAAAAGGCTCTGGGTAAGAAAAAAAAAAATTCCCTTCTGAGAAGCCAACTATAACTAAAAGGTTTTACCCACAGGGGTTATTCAAATTTCACAAGTTCAAATTTACACTACCTGAGGGGCAGAGGAGTCCCTCACATGAAAAACATCCTGAGCTGGTAACAAGGCTGGCAGAAGCAAATGCAAAAACTGCTTTGTAGACAGAGTTACAATGCACATGACACAGAAATCCCACTGTTAAACACCCTCAAATATTAGCCTACAATTCAAAATTATAAAATGTACAAGGAAGCAATCTCACAAGAAGCCATAGAAATAAGCAAACAACAAAAACAGCCAAAGCAGCAGAATTAAGCCCAGGTGAGCAATGTTTACTCTCATGGTTAGACCAAGGCCTGTCTTCAGGGAGCATACCATCAGCCCAGGAAGAATTCATGAACGGTGTAAGGCAATGCAGAAACATCTCAATTTTAAAATGGCTTGGGGACATCCCCCCTGGGCCGGGAAGTTTCCACATGCTGCCGAGTAACTAAACCTGTGCACCCCAACTACTGAGCCCCTGTGCTGCCACTGCTGAAGCCTGTGGCCCCAGAGCCCCTGCTTTGCAACAAGAGAAGTCACCGCACCCAGAAGCCCCAAGGAAGAGCAGCTCACACTTGCCACAACTAGAGAAAGCCTGCACACAGCAACGAAGACCCAGTACAACCAAAATGTTAAAAAAGAAATAAAAATTTAAAAATAAGTAATCAAAATGGCTTATATTCCACACAGTAATTTGAATATGATATTCAGCTGTCAGAACATCATTTCCTTAGAAAACATTGTTTTACTCGATAGATCACAAAAGTTTCTGGAGTCTACAGCACAGAAATTCCTGAGGACACAATGGCATGGTTTCTAGCTCAAATTTGTGCTCAGTAAACACTGGTTAAATGAATGTAGAAGTGAATGGATAAAGCAGGGAGGTCTGACCCAAGTTCCAGGCCCTGAGGAGCCTAGGGTGGTTTCTTTGTTTATTTCTGCTGTTTCCTGTGAGATTGTTTCCTCGTGTTTCAGAATCTCTTGGAGAAGAAGGAGGAAAAAAAATTATTTTCTTTCAGAGGTACAAGCCCCAGCTATCTGGGAACTTTGTAAGTACAGCAGTCCAGACACTCTTCCTCCTCCCTCTCTAACTTCTGGAGCTTTCCTCACCATCCTAAACGTAGGGCTGCATGGATTCATCAAGGCCATGCTACTCCCAAATGCGCTTCTGCTCTTCAGACCTATCTTTTCAGTGCCAGGGATCTTAGTTTCCTATCCTTGGGAAAGCACCCACACTGGGCACAAGGGAAGATAACTGCCATTAACCACCCCTCCCCCTCCTACCCCCCAGAGATGGCTGCACCTCTGAGTGATGCTTGTTTCCCCAAGTGAGTCTCTAACTGGGATGACAAGTGTTATGAATACATTCCAGCCGTGTGGTCAGGCTGGGGCTGAAAACCATCACAAGCCCACCTTCCTGAGAGCCCACCTTTTGGAACATCTTCACTTATTATTCAGCAGATATTTATTTTAAAGCCTACTTCTTTCTGTTCAAGGGCCTGGAGATGCAATGGTAGAGAGACTGAAAATAGCCAGGCTCCTGTGGAGTTTTCAAGTTAGGAGAGGAGACAGATAATAGTAAATACAAATACGAGGACAAGATAAAAGCAGAGAGTGAGTGATAAATGCTACTTAAAAGCAAAAGGGGAAGAAGTAAAAGAAAGCACCCCTGCCTCCCTCCCATGTCTTACCTCTGCACTATCACCTCTGTTGAACACAAAGTATTTTTTTGTTTTTAAGCTTCAGCTTTTTTTGAGCTGCCTATCTTGGTAGTCTGTCTCTTGGAGGCAAGGGAGGGCAGGGTGTCTAGCGAAGCGAAGTGAACTCACTCAGTCGCGTCCGACTCTTTGCGACCCTGTGGACTGTAGCCCGCCAGGCTTCTCTGTCCACGGGATTCTCCAGGCAAGAATACTGAAGTGGGTTGCCATTTCCTTCTCCAGGGGATCTTCCCAACCCAGGGATCGAACCCTGGTCTCCCGCATGGCAGGCAGATGCTTTATCCTCTGAGGCACCAAGGAACACAGGGTGTATAGGGAGCTGTCAAATATTATAGAAATGTCTTGACCACAGGATGATAATTGCTATCACTTTATCTGATTCCTTTATGGTTCACTCACACACGCTGGAGCAGAGTTATTTCTCCATGTGAGTTTTGAGGTTCTGCTCAAAACTCTGGCTTCTCTCTGGCTTGCTGTTAATTTCAACCTAGAAAGGGAAGTTCTCCCACATGTTACTGTTCCAAACAAAGGCAGTGCAGGAGTGGTGATCAAGGCAATGATTAAGCAGTCACAGGTAGAGTGTGAGCTTGCATTCATTTCTGCCCCAGCAGCCGGGCTCCTTCCTGGAGCTGTTGACAAAGGAACTTGAGAAGGCAGAAAACCCTTCAAATAACAGGAGGAGGCTCTGAAGTGTGGGAACAGAGTTCTACGGGTGATGGACGGGGGATCACTCTCCATGGAGTCCCTGATGAGAGACCACTCAGCCCGCCCATAGACCTCAGACGCTGGAGCTGCTAAAGAGCCCGGAGGGGAGCCTCCTGCTACCCCTCCTTTGGAGGATGGTTTCTGTAGAGAGGCTACCTCGCATTTAGAGCTTTCCTGAAATTCCTTACCCTCTTGGGAGCCTCAGTCCTGGGGGAGCAGAAGCCTCAATTAAACCAGGAGCTTTCTATACTGGGCCCACAGGTCTCAATGCCCTGGAAGAAAAAGTCTTAAGCTTGAAAACTCAGTGAGGAGAGCTTAAACTTTCCTCTGTGCAGAAAAGAGGGAAAAAAAAAATCCCATGTTTTTCTTAAAGTTTTTTCTTTTAGATTTTTTGTATGTGTTGATTCCAGGTCTTGTTTGGTATCTTAAGAATAAAAGAACCAAAAAATCAGTATCCCTTGTCCCAGGACCATTTCTCCCTCTCTCCTTCCGTCTCTCTCTCTCTCTGTCTCTGTCTATCTGTCTGTCTGTCTCTCTCTCTCTCTCATACACACCCCCTCTGCTGAACCCACAGGGCTTTTTTTTTTTTTTTTTGCCAATTCTACTTTATGTATTGTCCACAGCCACATTTCTATCCATTTCTGCTCTCACGGTCTCCCTCCAGGACTAGCCCAGTAAGGCTCGTGTTCAGCTCTGTGGTCTCACATCAATACTTTTTTTTTAACTTGGAGGAGAAATGTGGACTGAGCATCAAGTTTCAAGTGTTTCTACGTTTTCTTAAATGTAGCATCATGAAAGGGGTTTGTGGTATGTGATAAAGAAATTTTTCTTTTTGAGAGTAGCCAAAATTCAAGAACTATGGAAGATGCAAAAACTGTTGGATGTGATTTGATTAAAAAAAAAATCCTTTGCATTCATGACTGTTGACCTACAGTGATGAATGGATGCTGTCAGAAACCATTCCAATTCAAACTTACATGGGCATATACAGAAAACCCCATATTGATTATATAGATGTGTACTGGAATGATAGGGGCTTCCCTGGTGGCTCAGATGGTAAAGAATCCACTTGCAATGCACTTCGATCCCTGGATCGAGACGATCCCCTGGAGAAGGGAATGGCTACCCACTCCAGTACTCTTGCATGGAGAATCTCATGGACAGAGGAGCCTGGCAGGCTTCTCTTTGTAACCCTCCATGGGGTTACAAAGAGTCAGACATGAAATGAGCACATTTGCTTGCCGCACCATACCCATATTCTCTTTATTACGTCTTCAAATCTTTTGCTATTTTAAAAATTGGGCCATTTGTTTTCCTTCAGTTTAGTTCAGTTGCTTAGTCGTTCCTACTCTGCAGTCCCATAGACTGCAGCATGCCAGGCTTCTCTGTACATCACCAACTCCTGGAGTTTTATCAAACTCCTGTCCATCGAATCAATGATGCCATTGAACCATCTCATCCTCTGTCGTCCCCTTCTCCTCCTGCCCTCAATCTTTCCCAGCATCAGGGTCTTTTCAAATGAGTCAATTCTTTGCATCAGGTGGCCAAAGTATTGGAGCTTCAACCTCAGCATCAGTTCTGCCAATAAAATATTCAGTATTTTCCTTACTCTATTTTAAAAATATCTCCTCCTCACTACCTAGATCCATTATTTTTATGGGAGTTCCTTATTACCTACAGGATAGAATGCACACATCTTACAGTGTATATAAACAACAGCCTCATAATCTACCCCTGACAGGCTACCCACCACTTCTTTCTGTTCCTAAACATATTCTTTTCATAACTAAACCATAGTATTTAAAAATTCTCAAGTGCTGCTTTGTACTGTCTGATTTTTGCACGTGCTATGTTTTTTGCCCTGCTTTCCAAGTGAGATCTTACTCATTTATCAAGACTCAGACGAGAAACGTTGGAAATTTGAGAATGACGTTAGAATTCCCTGCTTGCGTTGTTGCTGTAGTATTATATTACTTTATATTTCTGCAAAACAAATTACCTGAAAACATTGTGGCTTAAAACACTTATTAGCCCACAGTTTCTGTGGGTCAGAATTTGGGAGTGGTTTTGCTGGATAGTTTTGACTTACACTATCTCATGAGGTTACAAGCAGAATGTCAGTAGGGACTGCAGTCATCTGAAGGCTTGACTGGGCTGAAAGATCCAGCCCACTGGATTCAAGCCCACATTCAAGTCCACTCGTGGCTTAGCAGGAGGCCTTAGATCCTTGCTGGCTGTTGGCTGGAAGCTTCAGTTCCTCACCAACCAGGCCTTTTTCTCACTACATGGCAGCAACCTCCCCAGAGAAAATGATCCAAGAGACAGAATCGGAAACTACAATGTCCTTCATAACCTAGATTTGGAGGCTCCACAGCACCACTTCTGCTGAATTCTCCTGGTCACACCAACAGTGGGGAAGTGGCCCACACAGAGTATAAATACCAAAATACCAAGATCAATGCAGGGCCATCTTGGAAGTTGGCTACCACAAGAAGTAACTAAGGGCATAAATTCAAATTCATAAGACTCAGGTTCAAATCTTGTCTCTACCACATTAGCTGTGTTACCGTACGTAAGTTACTTAACCTCTCTGAGTCCTGATTTCCAATTCTGTAAAATACGTATGATAGTATTAATTTTATGAGATCGATGTCGGGCCCTCANATTCATAAGAGTCAGGTTCAAATCTTGTCTCTACCACATTAGCCGTGTTACCATACATAAGTTACTTAACCTCTCTGAGTCCTGATTTCCAATTCTGTAAAATACGTATAATAGTATTAATTTTATGAGATTGATGTTGGGCCCTTAAAAATGATGATTTACAAGTACCTGGCTTGCAATAAGCATTTAGTAAATGTTTATTATTATTAAAGTGATCTCAGTTCACAGCCTCCTCAAGCCAATGGCCCCAAGGGTGCTCCCACACAGCCCTCTCAGGCTCCTGCCTGGCTTCCTCACCTGATACTCACTCACAGAGACAGGTATACTTAGATTTCTCTGTCCGTCTCCTTCCTCCACTGTTTTGCTTTGAACAGTCTCAGTCTTCTCTAACAATATTAAGCTGTAATTCTATCCCCCCATATCCCAGAGATGTGAGTGAGATAACATGTGCATCCTTAGGTTAAAACCTCAAGTTTGGGGACCTCCCTGGTGGTGGTCCAGCAGTTAAGAATCTGTTTCCAATGCAGGGCATGTGGGTTCAATCCCTGGTTGGTGAATTAATATTCCACACGCTCCAGGGCAGCTAAGCACATGAGCCGCAACTACTGAACCCATGAGCCTTAGATCCCACACTCCATGGAGCCTGTGCAGCAAAATGAAGATCCTGCATACTGCAACTAAGATCTGACACAGCCAAAAATTAAATAATTTAAAAAAAAACCAACTTCAAGTTTGGCTGGTTTGTTGACTCCATCCTGTTTGTGGCCACTGGCTCCAGACCTCTGAGCCTCTTCTTCATTAGAATTGTTTCCATGTCACTTTTATTCATTTATCAGCCTTGAGTGATTGCTCATTGCCAGGCTTGGTGCCCAGATTCCAAGATAAAGAAGACAGGGAGAACCTGGCCTTTAGAACCTCAGCATTATTTCATGTCATCATTATTCTACTTTCTTTGGATAAACTTTCTCCCTCTTCCTTCCTTGTAGTTTTATTATTAATAACCGCCAATTTTTAAGCACTATGTTTGTGCCAGACTTTACATTCATGTCACCCTCTGCCAATCTGCTACGAAACAAAGAAGCAATGAGCATGAGAATTGGGATCCTCAACCTTTCAGTTTCCCACCTAGGACTTCAAGGTTACAAGAGATTCCTTCCAGATTTCTTCTGCCTGAATTACTCTTTCTGTGTATTGATTACTCCCTCCCTACCCCACCCGTCCTCACTGCAAGCCACTCTGGGCTGGGGGAGCCTAACCCCTATGAGAAGCATCATGGCAGCCCTTTTGCTTTCCGCTCCCCAACTTTTCTTCTTTTTGACCACGCTGGATCTTCCCTGCTGTGTGGACTTTCTAGGAGTGGTGAGTGGGGACTACTCTCTAGGTGCGGAGCTACTCATTGTGGTGCCTTCTCTTGTCGTGGAACAAAGGTTCTAGTGCGAGCGAGCTCAGTAGTTGCGACGCATGGGCTGAGTTGCATGTGGTGTCTTCCCAGACCAAGGATCAAACCCATGTCCCCTGCATTGGCAGGCAGATTATTAACCACTGGACCACCAGGGAAGTCTCTGGTTCCCTTTGGATTCAAAGGAAGACACGGGCAGTTCAGACAAAGGGAGACACTGGCTAGAGATCAAAGGGCAGCAAGAGGTTAGCCTGGAGCACTGCTTTGCAGATTCCTCTCTGCTTCAGCGCCACGCCTCCAGCGATAGCTGTGTCCCTTTGTGGCTGCAGCTGCTTCTGGCTGGATGAGAGAGAAGTGCCTCCTCCAAATCTCTAACTCTCACTGGGCTCAGAGGTACAAATTCTGCCGCATTCCCTTTCAGGTCCAGGGGTGGTAATGCCTTAAAGCTGTTGCACAGCTTGGCTGATACTAATCATTTTGATTCCATGAGCTGGTAAAATACATTATGCACCATCATCAGTCCCCCACAACATTTCTTCTCATCAAGGAACACATTTTACCGCAAAAGAAGTGAGGCAAGAGGTCCTTGTCCATGGGATCTGTCTATACCATTCCTACCTCGTAAGAAGCAGCAGGCCAGGTAGATGGTAGAGTGGAATAGCCTACTGCAGACCTATCTGTGGCACAAGAAGGAGATAACGCCATGAAAGTTTCAGAGTTTTTTTTTTTTTTTTACAGGATGCAGGATATACTTTGAATCAACAACCAATACACATTTCTGTTTTCACACATAGGTAAAATATCAGGTCCAAGTATCAAGGGTTGGAAGCACTTACTCAAAGAACTTTGGATGTTTTGGGGCTCTCAGTACCCAAGTGGGAAGAATGATTGTACAAGAGGACACAGCAGGTTCCATTGAAGTGAACCATCATGAGCTCATTGGGTCACAAAACTAAAAGGCAAAAAGAGAGTTACTCTCCACGTTGAAATTAAAAGACGCTTGCTCCTTGGAAGAAAAGTTATGACCAACCTAGATAGCATATTAAAAAGCAGAGACATTACTTTGCCAACAAAGGTCCATCTAGTCAAAGCTATGGTTTTTCCAGTAGTCACGTATGCATGTGAGAGTTGGATTCTAAAGAAAGCTGAGCACCAAAGAATTGATCCTTTTGAACTGTGGTGTTGGAAGACACTCTTGAGAGTCCCTTGGACAGCAAGGAGATCCAACCAGTCCATCCTAAAGGAAATCAATCTGGAATGTTCATTGGAAGGACTGATGCTGAAGCTGAAACTCCAATACTTTGACCATCTGATGCAAAGAACTGACTCATTGGAAAAGACCCTGATGCTGGGAATGATTGAAGGCAGGAGGAGAAGAGGAGGACAGAGGATGCCATGGATGGATGGCATCACCAACTCAATGGACATGAGTTTGAGTAGGGTTTGGGAGTTGGTGATGGACAGGGAAACCTGGCGTGTTGCAGTCCATGGGGTCACAAAAAGTCAGACACAACTGAGCCACTGAACTGACTAACTGACTCTGTGTTGGGGGGGCAGGTTCTGATTACCAAAGAGAAGCTGGATGCCTGCCTCACAATGTGGATACAGAGGACCATGTCTGGAACCTAGGGAATGTTTGGGGCACCTCTTAGTACTTCCGTGTCCAATAGTAATACTTAATGCAAAGATGGGCAGTACCACTGAAGATTCAGACCCTGTAGAAATGAAAGCTGAAGTCATTATAGCAGGTAAAGAAAACACACATGCTGATGTGCTGGCTGAGAGTGAAGGAAGGAAGCATAGACTGAGTAACAGGGGAAGGAAGTTGTAAATTTCAACCCTGCCTGATAATGAGCTCCAGAAACAAGTACTGTCACCACTCTGCATGGGTTTTTTTTTTTTTTTCTTTACATGTTTGCAAAGGTTTACTTTTTAAAAATTGAAGTATACATTTACATTGTAGTGTTAATTTCTGCCGTACAGCAAAGTGATTACAGTTATATACATGTATGCATTCTTTTTAATATACTTTTCCATTATGGTTTATCACAGGATGTTGAATATAGTTCCCTGTTAGGACCTTGCTGTTTATCCATTCTATATAAATTGGTTTTGCATCTGCTAACCTCAACCTTCCAGTACGGCCCCCTCAGCAACCACAAATATGTTTTCTATGTCTCTGAGTCTGTTCCTTCTGCATAGATAGGTTCATTTGTGTCAAATTTTAGATTCCACATATAAGTGACTTTGTTTGAACACATTTATACTTAGTAAATGGTCTTCCCAGGTGGCTCAGTGGGTAAGGAATCTGCCTACAATGCAGGAAACTCAGGAGACATGGGTTTGATCCCCGAGTCAGGAAGATCCTCTAGAGAAGGGCATGGTAATCCACTCTAGTATTCTTACATGGAGAGTCTCATGGACAGAGGAGCCTGGTGAGCTACAGTCTATAGAGTCACAAAGAATCAGACACGACTGAACACACATATACTTAATAAACACATGTCTTCTCTTCCTTTCTTTCCCTTATAATTTATATAAGTATTAGTGATGGTGGCAAATTTTAAAATTAATCTTTGGTTACAAAACATTTAGTTAGGACTGCTACTCACATCAACCAGAGACAGATACTGTGACTGTTATACAGAAATGAAATGAAAAAGTGAAAGTGAAGTCGCTCAGTCATGTCTGACTCTGCGACCCCATGGACTATAGCCCACCAGGCTCCTCAGTCCATGGAATTTTCCAGGCAAAAGTACTGGAGTGGGTTGCCATTTCCTTCTCCAGGGGATCTTCCCGATTCAGGGATCGAACCCAGGTATCCTGCACTGCAAGCAGACGCTTTCTGCCTTCTGAACCACCAATGAAGATCCTGAAATGGACACATTTAATTTTGAGATTTTGTGCCTCTCTTCTCTGGGAGAAGTAAGGGTGCTTCATTTGTACAAAGGATAGTTGCATTTTGTTAGGCAGAAGCATGCAACTCTGTTGCTGTATAGCAGTTTAAGTATGTGTGGAAGAGTGTGCATGAATGATGAGCTGCCAACGGTAGGCTGTGCTCCTTATTCAGCTCTGATTTCTCTGCTCCAAACCCATCCTTCTAGGCTCAGCATTTTCATCCTGGGGCTAGGACCCTGTCCTTTCTTTACTCCTTTGCCAGTGGCTCACTGTTAGGTTCAGTCAACAAGGGGCACTGAATGGAGCTGGGAGGCAGTAAGGGGAAGAAAGGTCTCACATCTCCCAGTGTTGGCTTCCTGCTCCTGCTCTGAGCAACAGTTTGTCACCCGGCAGTGGCCCTTGTTTCCAGGTTTCAGGTTTTTGTTCACACTCCCACAATCAGCCTCATTGTGCCCTCTCACCTAACTAGTACCCAAGGCACCTCTTCTCTCAGGGAATTAGCCCTGTGGTGTCCATGCTCTCAGCTCTGGAGCTCTTAGGGCCAGAAGAACAGGGCCAGCAGGTAGGCGGCATCTACCCCACAGATCTGAGTCCAGTTCTATGGAGTTTTCCCTAAAGAATAATCCCTATCTCCTCCTTGTGTTTACCTAGATCTAAGCACAGCATTGTTACTGACCCTCCCTCAAGTTGGTCCCCAGCAAGGGATCTTCTGGCCCTCTGTTGCTCCCACGAGTAGAACCAGACCAACTTCAGTTCAGAAGCAAAGGAAGCTGTTTTTCGATCCAAAAAAATGGAGGAGGCTGGGGTCCCCGACCTCCGAGCCATGGACCTGTACCTCCTGCCAGATCTGTGGTGGCATTAGATTAGAAATAAAACGCACAATAAATATAATGAACCTGAATCTTCCGAAAACCACCCTCTCCTCATCTCAATCTGCGGAAAAATTGTCTTCCACCCGTGTCTGTGCCAAAAAGGTTGGGGACTATTGCTGTAGAGTACCCATTCATCCAAGCAGGCTATGAGTGGGGCTGGTTTATAGGGTTCAAGTCAGCGGGGCGNTAGTTGCATTTTGTTAGGCAGAAGCATGCAACTCTGTTGCTGTATAGCAGTTTAAGTATGTGTGGAAGAGTGTGCATGAATGATGAGCTGCCAACGGTAGGCTGTGCTCCTTATTCAGCTCTGATTTCTCTGCTCCAAACCCATCCTTCTAGGCTCAGCATTTTCATCCTGGGGTTAGGACCCTGTCCTTTCTTTACTCCTTTGCCAGTGGCTCACTGTTAGGTTCAGTCAACAAGGGGCACTGAATGGAGCTGGGAGGCAGTAAGGGGAAGAAAGGTCTCACATCTCCCAGTGTTGGCTTCCTGCTCCTGCTCTGAGCAACAGTTTGTCACCCGGCAGTGGCCCTTGTTTCCAGGTTTCAGGTTTTTGTTCACACTCCCACAATCAGCCTCATTGTGCCCTCTCACCTAACTAGTACCCAAGGCACCTCTTCTCTCAGGGAATTAGCCCTGTGGTGTCCATGCTCTCAGCTCTGGAGCTCTTAGGGCCAGAAGAACAGGGCCAGCAGGTAGGCGGCATCTACCCCACAGATCTGAGTCCAGTTCTATGGAGTTTTCCCTAAAGAATAATCCCTATCTCCTCCTTGTGTTTACCTAGATCTAAGCACAGCATTGTTACTGACCCTCCCTCAAGTTGGTCCCCAGCAAGGGATCTTCTGGCCCTCTGTTGCTCCCACGAGTAGAACCAGACCAACTTCAGTTCAGAAGCAAAGGAAGCTGTTTTTCGATCCAAAAAAATGGAGGAGGCTGGGGTCCCCGACCTCCGAGCCATGGACCTGTACCTCCTGCCAGATCTGTGGTGGCATTAGATTAGAAATAAAACGCACAATAAATATAATGAACCTGAATCTTCCGAAAACCACCCTCTCCTCATCTCAATCTGCGGAAAAATTGTCTTCCACCCGTGTCTGTGCCAAAAAGGTTGGGGACTATTGCTGTAGAGTACCCATTCATCCAAGCAGGCTATGAGTGGGGCTGGTTTATAGGGTTCAAGTCAGCGGGGAGGGGGAGGAAGAAAGTGGAACTCAAGGAGGCAGCCGCAGCTGTGCTGCTCAGGTGCCAGATTGCCCACAGGCTCCGTGTCTGTGCGCACGCCCTCACCCGCACACCCTCACCCACACGCCCCCACCCCCGCCACCGCCGTTTTGAACTGAGTGCAGCGCTTCTGCGCTCAGTCCCAAGCTGAGATGTCTGCACAGTCCACATCTGAAATTTGCCTAGTGCAAGGCCTCTGCACGCAGCTCCCTACAAGCAGGTGAAGCTAGATGAAGCACAAAGGAGAAAAGGTTAGCCTTTATTTTATTACCAATATTCTATGTTAATTTCCCAGGAATTGCTAATGGACTTTGTCCTGACAACTCCCTCCTCGGTTTTGCGACCCGCTCCTCACTCTTGAGGGGCACTAGGGGTGCAGGTCCGTCTTCTGTAGCTGCTTAGCTGGTTGGGGGCGTCGACATAACCCTGAGTGGAGGAGCAGAGCTTCTCCCGCTGCCTTTACATGTACTTGGTTGTCACAGGACTGTGTCCTGACTGTTCGAATCTCTGAGCTACCGCCATTTGGAGTTTTAGAAACTCTAGCTTCTTGGAGATGGAGGATTCCAGACAGTTTAGGATGCATGGCCCAGATGTTAGCAGAAGAATAATGGTCATGCATTCCACTTTTCCTACAAATTAAGGTATCTTGGTCTTTGTCTGTAGGCATAATTGTGCCCTGATGTCAAGGTTCACTAACATGGCTAAATATCCCTGGCCACACTTTTTGTGGTTTTTTGAAGAGACACTTTGGGTCAGAGGGAGGTTCACTCAAGGAGTCAGGAAGTCTATTGCCCAGGTTGTCTCTCCAGAGATTGGGGCTCAGGGGCCTCTTTGTGATGTTCCCATGAGTGATCTCGCAGTTTCAGGGCAGGATGGCTGGATAAGATCACTGAGTGGAGACTGGTCCTCTTAGGAGTGAGCTGACCTTTCAGGCTGCCACTTTTCCAGGTGTTTAGGTTCATCTGATCTCCCAGCTAGAACTGGGGGAGGGCCAGGTCCATGGTCCAGGCAGCACCTGGTCACCACATACATGAGGACTCATGGTTTCTCCTAGCTGGAGGATATACTTGAGTTGTTCTGTTTCAAGGGGCTAAGGTATCCCTACTTTCGGGCTGGGGAATGAGCCTTCCATGTGTGCATGCTAAGTTGCTTTATTTGTGTTTGACTCTTGACGACCCCATGGACTGTATAGCCCGCCAGACTCCTCTGCCCATGGGATTCTCCAGGCAAGAATACTGTAGTAGGTTGCCATGCCCTCCTCCAGGGTATCTTTACAACCCCGGGAGTGAACCTGTGTCTCACCTCTGTTGCAATGGCAGGTGGATTCTTTACTACTAGAACCAGCTGGGAAGCCCGAGTCTATCATGCTGCTGCTGCTGCTAAGTCGCTTCAGTCGTGTCCGACTCTGTGCGACCCCATAGACGGCAGCCCACCAGGCTCCCCCATCCCTGGGATTCTCCAGGCAAGAACACTGGAGTGGGTTGCCATTTCCTTCTACCATACATGCGTTCAAATGCACTTTGAGTTATCCCTTGAGGCTAACTACATGTGGAGCAGGGCAATTGGGAGTAACTTAATCCAGTGTTTTTTGAGTCTCCTAGTGTAGAAGTTTGCTAAGGTTGTTTTAAGTTCTAAATAGATCTCTCTCCTTTTCCCAAACAGGGTGTCCAAGCTGAGTGCAAGTTTCATTTTATGCGGAGGGTATTTGTTATCCCTTTTGTCACTTGAGACACAAATGCTGGGCCATTATCACTTTATAGGGGCCCTGGGAGCCCAAACCTGGGGATTATCTCTCTCAGTAATACTTTAGCCACTGTGGCTGCTGTTTCATTTCTAGTGGGGAATGCTCTACCCTCCGTGAAAATGTATCCTCTAATACCAAGAGACACCTGAAGTTGCTTAATGCTCTTAGTGTGACAGTGAAATCCATCAGCTAATCTTCAGGATATGTCCTGGATGGGGCTTATCTGGGGGCCTCTCAGGAGCCTGACATTGAGGTTGTTCATTGTGCAGATGGGGCAGGTCTCAACTATCCGACTGATTATATTTTCATGCCAGAAGTTACCATGACCTCAACCAACCAACTATACAGAGCTTCCCTTCTATAGTGAGTTCCCTGATGAGCCTCCCTGATGGCTTGACAAGCTGCACTTTGGAGAAAGTATTGTCCGTGTTCATTAACTAGAAACACATGGCCTCCTAGACCTTTGTTGAAGCCCATTTTCAGGCTTTGTCTAATTCTTCCTTTGTGTAGAGTGGGAAATAATTGGGTGGATTTGGCCTCTTAGGGCCACCCATTCGGCAGTTGTGTCTATGTGTTGTTCCCCTCTGTTACCTCTGCATCCCTCTTTTGGTGACCCCAACAATGAATCATTGACACTTTTTGGGGGGCAGTTGCACTGCTTCTAGGAGTCTCAGTAGATTTAAATCATACTTCACCTGTTTAGTATCAGCCGTTAGTATACATCTTTCCTTCCAAATAGTCCTGTGTGTGTGTAGGGTGGCATAATCTCTTCCTAGTCCTGAGCTCTACGGAGAAGGCGATGGCACCCCACTCCAGTACTCTTGGCTGGAAAATCCCATGGATGGAGGAGCCTGGTGGGCTGCAGTCCATGGCATNTGCACTGCTTCTAGGAGTCTCAGTAGATTTAAATCATACTTCACCTGTTTAGTATCAGCCGTTAGTATACATCTTTCCTTACAAATAGTCCCATGTGTGTGTGTAGGGTGGCATAATCTCTTCCTAGTCCTGAGCTCTACGGAGAAGGCAATGGCAGTCCACTCCAGTACTCTTGGCTGGAAAATCCCATGAATGGAGGAGCCTGGTGGGCTGCAGTCCATGGCGTCACTAGGAGTCGGACACAACTGAGTGACTTCACTTTCACTTTTCACTTTCATGCATTGGAGAAGGAAATGGCAACCCACTCCAGTGTTCTTGCCTGGAGAATCCCAGAGATGGGGGAGCCTGGTGGGCTGCCATGTCTGGGGTCGCACAGAGTCGGACACGACTGAAGCGACTTAGCAGCAGCAGCAGCAGCAGCAGCAGCAGCAGTCCTGAACTCTAAATCTCAGGTGAATCTATCACCTTGGCCTGTTGGATTCAAGTCCCTAGGGATAGGTTTTGAGCATCTGTGACTTGGGTCTGGGAGGTCCCTGCATACTCTGCTGGCCTTTTCCCCCTCTCTCATAAAACTGCTCCTGTCTATGGATCATTCCTCTCTGGCATTTGAAAGAGACTCACTTCCTAGGTCAGGGAAACTGGAATAGATCCTGACTGGTTTCTATAAGATTGTACTCCAGTAGCCCTGTTTCTGTGGGTACCAAAGTGGCAGGATTTAGTGGATGACAAGTTCAGAGTGTGTTTGTTTATACTGAGGTATATTTGATATACAATAGTTTCAGGTTTACAACATAGTGATTCATAATTTTAAAGGCTGTATTCCATTTATAGTTGTTATAAAATATTTGCCATATTCCCCATGTTGTACAGTATATCCTTATAGCTTATTTTATACATAATAGTTTACACCTCTTAATCCCCCACCCCTATCTTCCCCTCCTCCTTCCCTCTCCCTACTGGTAGCCAGAAGTTTTTTTTTCTCTCTGAGTCTGTTTCTTTTATTTTTTCACTACTTTGTTGTATTTTTTAGATTCCACATGTAAGTAATATTGTATAGGATTTGTCTTTCTCTGCCTGACTTATTTCTCTTAACATAATGCCTTCCAAGTCTATCCATGTTGCAGATGGCAAAATTTTATTCTTTTTAATGGCTGAGTGGTATTCCATTGTATGTATATACATCCTCTTTATCCATCCATCTGTTGATGGGTACTTAGGTTGTTCCCATACCTTGACAACTGTAAATAATGCTGCTAAGAACATTGGGGTGCATGGGTCCTTTCAAACTAGTGGTTTTGTTTTTTCAGATAAATGCCCAGAAATGGAATTGCTGGGACAAATGGCAGTATAACATATGCTGGGTTTTTGTGGTACCCACTGGGTTGTCTAAAAGCATAGCCTGAACTTAAATTGACCTTCCCTGACTGCTTACTAAAGCCTGAACCTGGAGTGGAGTCCATATAGTGACTCACTGACCAACTGTTAACTTTTGAGCCTCTTATTGCAGGATTGTAGTAGCTGCTACTGCCCAGAGGCAAAGAGGCCTTCCCTTAGTGGTTTGATCTAATTGTTTAGAAATGTTCTCTTTTGCCCTTTTAGTCTTCCAATGACTGGTTAATCAACCCATTATACTGAATTCTTCCTGATCACACTCTCATGGGTTTTGTTTCTGTTTTACTACTGGACTTGATACAGTCATCTTTTAGTGCTTAACCATCCCTCTTTTGTTCCCTTAACCCTGCATTGTAAATAGTCCCTTGATCAAGGACTCTAAAATCTGAGCAAATTGTAATGAATTATTTTAGATGTTGGACCCAGCCTTATGAATGAATGGATAACCTGAAGGGAGTTTGGTGGATCTTGGTGTTGTGATCAGAAGTCTAAAGCTGAAGTTTAGATTTGTTAATTACTAGTTCTATGACCTTGGCAACTTACTTAACCAGTCTCAAGCCTAGGGTCTTCAACTGAATAGTGGGAAAATAAAGCCTCCTTTTTAGGGCTATCAGTTCAGTTCAGTTCAACTGCTCAGTCGTGTCTGACTCTTCATGACCCCATGAATCACAGCACGCCAGGCCTCCCTGTCCATCACCATCTCCTGGAGTTCACTCAGACTCACGTCCATCGAGTCAGTGATGCCATCCAGCCATCTCACCCTCTGTCATCCCCTNGTACATGACCACTGGAAAAACAATAGCCTTGACTAGATGGACCTTTGTTGGCAAAGTAATGTCTCTGCTTTTCAATATGTTATCTAGGTTAGTCATAACTTTTCTTCCAAGGAGTAAGCGTCTTTTAATTTCATGACTGCGGTCACCATCTGCAGTGATTTTGGAGCCCAAAGATGTCTAGAACCTATTTAAAATCATACTGGAGCTATCCAAATATAGTGTAAATATGGAATTGTCAGTTGTATGAAAAGTAATTAGGCATACAATAATTGCCCAAGTTGAATAGTTTGCAGAGAGCTTTTTCAATTGCAATGTTTAATGATTTACTTTTAATCCAAACAATAAATTACAATGATACCCAATAGTTTTTGAGTTTTTATTATCAGTCTCTTTCTGGATGTTTTATATGTTTTATCTCATCTGATCCTTTTATGATTTTTTTGATACTTTCATGATTTAGTGTTTGCTGTTTTAAGGTAGTATATTTGATTATTTCTCTCCTTTAAGGTCTTGAAGAAATGATAAAGGCAATGATTATCTGTGTATACAAGAGCATAGAGAGTTAGGGTTGAATTTTTTCAAGGGTTATTCAATGTCTTAGAAGGATTACTTTGTCAGTAATTGTCCAGACTTATTTACTGTGTCTGTGAGCAATGTATGACATCAGAACTGTATAGCTATCCTCACTTGTGACTTGTTCTATTGAATCCAAAAATTGCTAAGGACAAGAACTTTGAAGTAAGCTCGGCCTGATAAAAAGCTCCTTGCATGGCAGTGGCGGCTGATACTGTGAAGACTTAGGCAAACTGGCAGAATGACAACCAGCCTGTGGAGAGGAACGCCAGCAGTGGGAGGGAAATGAGGACAGTTGCAGAGAGTGAGATGGCTGGGCCTTGTCATTGCCCCTGTGGGATCCAAGAGCCTGCAAAGGCCCAGACCCTGGACCTGCCTTTTTCCCTCCTTATTCTATTAAATGAATGTGGTGACTCTCTGTATGGTGTTGGGTGGTTTACGTCTTCGAGTTCCTTTCCTGGAGGAAATTCTGAATTTACCGATCACCCTTGAATAACCTGGGGGTTAATCCACATATAATTTATCATCAGCCCGCCAGTATCTGAGCTTCCTCTACATCCGTGATTCAAGGACCATATAGTACTGTAATATTTACTACTGAAAAATATTCATGTATAAGTGGACCCTGGCAGTTCAAACCCACCTTGGTAAGGGTCAACCAACTGTACTTTTCTTTTTTGGACTATCTGGCTCTATAAATGTAACCAATTCTGGAACACTTCAGTCAGGGGTTAAGAGATATGATTGTGTAATTAACACCTCAGTTAAGATGCTTTCGGTCTCAAATAACAGACAAGCTATCTTACAATGAACTAAATCATATGGGAAATTATTTGCTTATCAATGAAAAGTCTAGCAATAAGTCAGCAGAGTTTGGTCAGGGCTCCAGCTTGATTTCTCCACAATTCTCTTAACTTTGTTCACTCAAGCCCACTTTACTCACTGTCACAAAATGGTTGCAGCAGGCCCAGATCTCACATCCATATACCACATTGTTAACAAGAAGGGCTTACTTTTCCTTTTCAACTACTGAAAGGAAAGAGTCCTACAGATTTGGATCAATGAAGATGCTAAACTCATCCTTGAACCAATTGTGGTGGAAGAAGAATGTATTCTTCATGTTATCTAGGCTCACTCCTGCAGATGATGATGGGAAGATGGTTGTGGAGGTACCGTAAAAACACATGACTACTTCACAACAAGGAAATACATAATGTTTGTGTGTACAAACCAAGACGCAATCCCACGTGCACTTTCTTTCCAATCTCTTGACAGCTGTCTTTCCTAGATTGCACCCAGGATTAGTGGGATGCTCAGAGGGTGGAGGGTGGGTGGCAGTGTTGATTTGGCAGTTTTTAATGTCCATGTACATGAGGCGCAAACTATAGGAGTGGGAGTGGAGAATATTTTTGCAGGCTCCTACAAGCCAAAGCTTTCTGGAAGAATATTCTGAGGATACAGACATTTTGGCATTTAACAGTGACTCAGGAGTAAGTTTAATTAAGAATAATCAGTGAGGGGATGTTAATATTAGCAGTCTAAAATTAACCACACAGAAGCTGAAGAATCAAAGAATTGTCAGCTCTTTCAAAGGCAAAAACTAAACTGTATTTCTTTTGTCTCCCCAAAAGGAATTTACATGAACCTTAATGGCTTTGTGATTCTATAAAGGCCTTGACTCTGCAGTGCCACCTGTTCAGGCTGCAGTTTTAGTGTCTTCTTACTAGGTACTTAACTTTCCCCATTCGATGGATAAAATCTATATGATGTAGGCTTTTTGCTTTATGAATGGCCAGATCTTGGGAAGAAACACAGATCTAAAATGTTATTGAAGTCTGGAAGTCTGGAATAGTGGGGAATTTCTGGAATTCAAATGGCTTTATTTATATTCTGCAGCACAGAATATGAAGGAGGCTGCTGCTGCTAAGTCGCTTCAGTCATGTCCGACTCTGTGAGACCCCAGAGACGCCAACCCACCAGGCTCCCCCATCCCTGGGATTCTCTAGGCAAGAACACTGGAGTGGGTCATGAAGGAGGCTAGGGCCCCTGATTGACAAACATCAGAGACCTCAGCCCTCCTACTGGCTTCCCTTCTGCCCCCAGCCATGCCCCTCTACCTTTTGTAATATGATATGGATTGGAAGAGGATTGAAGGCAGTTGATGAAGAGGGTTTGGTACAGGGTAGGTGCCAATTTATGTAATCTTTGTGACACTATCCTTCTCTGAGTAAGGCTAGGATCAGAGCTCTGTGGGGATCATATTCTGACATGTCTATGCTGGCCTCTTCGTTTTCTATGTTACCCCAGGCCTGGAGGGCTCACAGCAATAGGAGGCCAGATACACCTCAACTTCCGCTTCTGCACTTTAAAATTCTAGTCCTGGCTTTCCCATCACTAGCTGTGAGACTCGAGGCGAATGACTTCACCTCTGTGATCTTTCTATAAGACATGGTTAATGTTGCCCTACATTGTAGCAGCGCCAGTAGGATCAAATTAGGGAGCATGGAGGCATTCTCTGCAAACTGTCAAGTTATACAATGGGAGAGAGTTATTTAGTCTCTCAAACACCAGCAATGGTCTGCAGTGTTTCAACCCTGCAGTCTTTCAATGTGCCTGAGGGTTTCTTTGTTGTGGTGGGAATTCTCATTGCAGGGATACAATTTCCTCATTCTAAAAAGCAAAGCACTAAGATGCTTCTACTTTGTAAAATTAGATATAGGAGGAAAAGGCATATGCAAGTCTTTGGGCTATTATCATCCAAATAGAATAGCAGTCAAATCTCTGATAACAGGATTCTGACTCTAGCATTAGCGCGGTTTCTGCGATTTCACTGGCTCTAATGAGATGAACAGAAGGGAGGCCTACTGTGAAATACGTAACAGGAGTCAGGAGACACGGATTTTGATGGAAGGATATGAGGATATATGTCCCCTTTGAGAGTAATTTTAAAACCTCGTTATGGTTGGCCACAAAAAAATTTCAAGTCCTTCCTTACTCTAAACTGCTTAAATGTAACATTTTATTCTGCTGCAATCTTTTGTTTTGTGTTAATCAGGATTCATGAAGAAAAGAAAGTGAACCAGCTTCTCCATCTCCACCTTAAGGGGGATCACTAGGCTGACTCTGATGCCCATTCAGAAGAGGAGGACGAGTTCATCTGGGAAGGTGTGACTGTAATGGCATTAGTAAAAAGCTATGCTTAATCCCTGCAATCCTTGACTTTAAAACAGTCACACTGTGTGAGTCAGAAGACACAGCCCTAAGGAGGGACGGTGGCAAAGACAGAAGTACCGGAATTTCTTTTTTAAATACAATATATTTTTGTACAGAATCCTTCCCTGAGTTCATCCTTAGCTCTGGTTTCCCCGAGGTTATTTCTTGTCCATTTCCCTTCCTGGATGTGAAACACTTGGTCTTCATTTTACCATAGGCTTATGGGTTTTGGTGTGTGTTGGAAACCAACTCCTTTGAGTGTCTGTGGAAACAAAGAAGCACACAAGGCAGGCAATTGGAGGAATTATTATTACTGCTATTTATTTTTGCCTCCTCTGCTGGACTATGGAGAACTCTTGAGGTGAAAGGGCAGGCTGGATGTCCTTGCTTACTTAGCCCAGACCAACCAGAGCTGCAGTTGCTTCCCACACACAACTCTGACTTCAGAAGTCATCCCACCTCCCCATTAAACCTGTAACTTGAAATAAACACTGTTGGTTTGAAGTGGTTTCTGTCTGAGACATTTCTATTTTCAGTACCCCCTTCTTCTGCCTTCCAATATCCCCACAACTGCCAGGGGGCAGGAAACATGGATTGATGCAGTGATGACTGATTAACTCCAAATCTATGTGGTTTATAAATACTTGTGGAGCACAAATCATGACAAAGAACTCACAGGAGGATGAAGAACCAGGAGGTGATGTGATCACAATTAACAACCGACTCCCAGTTGTAAACCTGACCTTACCCATGTGGAGGTGACAAGCGCCCTTGAATCCAGGTCATCGAGATGGATTCAAGGCTTGGCTCAATTGCTTCACCTTCCCAACACCTGATCATCTTCACTAAGGAAGGGAGTCTCGGGAGGGCTGAATGAGAATAGAAATGAGGCTCTTTGTAAAGCAGTCACATATCCTGTAACAATGAGGTTCTGTTTGAGTCTATAGCCCTTGGGATTTTAAAGATGGTCTTTTTGAGTTTGGGACTTTTCCTTAATGGTCAAGAATAGAGTGCCAGAACCAAATAGACAGGTCCCTGTGCCTGGATCTCTGGATTCATGCAAAGTATCTCCAAGCAGTTTGGTCTTGAGGATTGAGTTGGGGAAACTGAGGCAATGTGATGCTATTTTGTCCTTTCCTGTCAAATATAAAACCAAAAAAATAAAGAATACTACCCCAGCTTCTACACCTACATGCACCTCTCCTCCTCTTACCACTAGGTATGTTGTTATTTAGTTGCTAAGCCATGTCTGGGTATTTTGTGACCCCATGGACTGTAGCCCACCAGGCTCCTCTGTCCATGGGATTTCCCAAGCAAGAATACTGGGGTGGATTGCCATTGCCTTCTCCAGTGAATCTTCCTTACCCAGAAATCAAGCCTGAGTCTCTTACAGCTCCTGCACTGGCAGGCGGATTCACCACTGAGCCACCCAGAAGCCCAGCAAAGAAGATTGGTTCTACT
This sequence comes from Raphicerus campestris, assembly GCA_006410735.1. Classification (NCBI taxonomy): domain Eukaryota; kingdom Metazoa; phylum Chordata; class Mammalia; order Artiodactyla; family Bovidae; genus Raphicerus; species Raphicerus campestris. Next base: position 138,211 of record SJYW01008780.1, read on the forward strand.
TCTTTGCTATAGGGAGGCTCTGTGCACACCTGATGTACTGTGCTCACTGGTATCCCCCAACAAGTCCTGTCCCTGGTTCGTGGTAGGTCTTCAGCAAACATTTGGTGAGTCAAAGTTCTTTAAATCTTGGCGGTTCTAAAGCTTTTGGTTTTCTTTTGTCTGTAGGTGGGATAATGATAGCACTCGGCCTGCCTGTAGCTCTTCCACAGCCCTGTCCCCTCTCCCCGACCCTCTGTCCACCTCCCTGTCTCTCTGTCATTGCTCCATGCAAGGGCTCAGCTGGCTCTGTGGTCTTCTTGCTCCACTGTCTCCTTAGGCCCATGTTCTCTCTCTCTGCCGCCACAAGCGGGGTTTTGTGAAATGTAAATCTGATCACGTGTTCATTAAATCAACATTTACTGACTTCCTGTGCCCTACTAGCAACTATTCAGATTCTAAAGAGCCCCTTGAACAACTTTCCATCACGTGTGGGACTGCACAGTAACCAGGCTCCTGTCCTGGCTTCCTCCCCCATCTCAATGGCCGGCTTTTCAGCCACACTAGAGTCCTTTTCACTGCCTGAGAGCAGTGTTGACTCATCCCTTTCTTGATTTTGCTGTTCCCTCTACAATGAAAACCCTTCCCTGCCTTGTTGGTCTGAAGAACTCCTATTCATCCTGTAACACCCAGTTACAGAGCTTTTCTGTAGAGGCCTCTCTGACTGCTTTTCCTACCCTAACCAGAATGACGACACCACTGTATCTTGTGTATCCTGAATGCTACAGCTCTGCCAGCACGTGCTTGTGTGTTAATTTGTGTATTGCACATATGTCATTACACATACAGCACTGGATTGTGGTGCTTTCTTTCCTTCCTTGGCAATCTCCCTGGCAGCAATGCCAGCCTCGTGAGGTCAGGCATTAGTTCCAGTGCATGCGGGCATGCCCAGCACCGAGGGAGGGATGGAAGACACATCTGCGCAAAGAATCGCAGCAGAGGTGTAACTTAGGAGATCAGCTTTCCCTGTGGATCCTCCTCCTGTACCAGCCTCTAAACATCCTTTCTCAGGGTCTCATTCCCTTTTCACCCTAAGACCCTTTCCCTTGGCAATCTCACCTAATCCTATGACTTTGAAGCATCTGCATATTGATAGGTGAAGTGAAAGTATTGGTTGCTCAGTCGTGTCTGACTCTGCAACCCAGGGACTGCAACCTGCCAGGCTCCTCTGTCCATGGGATTCTCCAGGCAAGAACACAGGAGTGGGTAACCATTCCCTTCTCCGTTGATAACCCCCTCTCCCCCAAATTTATCTCTGCATCAAACCTTTCTTCCCAGTTCCTGCTCACTTCTCTGACTGTAGAGCTAACTTATTATCTCTTCCTGGGTGTTTCCTAGACATCTCAAATATAATATCCAAGAGTAAAGTTAATCTTTACCTCAAATCCACTTATCCTATTTGTTAAATAAAACATCTACTCCTTGCTGTAAGTCAGAGCACCATGACCTTGTCTTTGAAACTTCCTTCTCCTTTAGCCAACATCAACCCCTTACCACATCTAGTTCATTCCACTTCTTGTACAGATCTTGATTCTTCCTTGCTTTCTTCACCTCCACTACTTTTCCCTCCTCCTCTCAACCATGTGGCCCACTTTCCCAGCCTCATGACTGGAGTCTCTGCTACCATCTTGCTCCCCTGCTTCCCCACAAGGCAGGTAAACCAATTTAAAGGAAAATGCAAACAGCATCCCATCCTTCCTTGCTTAAAACTCTTCAGTACCTTTCTACTCACAAAAAGAGAAAATTCTTCTAAAAAAATCTTAGCATGATCTGCAAAACACTATCCCAATAGGTCTCTACCTCTCTACCTTCCTCTCCTTTCCTGCACTCCTTACACCCTCACTTTGTGGTTTTCAAATATTTAGGCTTTGGGCTTCCCAGGTGGTGCTAGTAGTAAAGAACCAGGCTTCCAATGCAGTAGACATAATAATTCAATCCCTGGATTAGGAAGATCCCCTAGAGGAGGTCATGGCAACCCACTCCAGTATTCTTGCCTGGAAAATTCCATGGACAGAGGAGCTTGGCGGACTGTAGTCCGTGGGGTTGCAAAGAGTTGGACACGACTGAAACAGTTTAGCGTGCGCGTACACAAAGATACACACACATACAGATTTTACTTTTTGCTCTTAATTGGCCAGAAATCTCCATGCCAAATGGAAGCAGATATATAATAGAGTTCAAATTCAGATTATATTAGTTGTCAGGGGATGCTGAGATTCTCCTAATTAAATTATGGCTGCCAGTCATCACTCAAACTAAGGATATTGTTAATTAAGATACAAAACAATGTGATACATATAACTGAGCACTACCTAACATGGGAAAGGAATATACCAACCTATTCCTTTCAGTTAGAATTAACTCGGCTCATTTTGGATGTAGTTTATCTTGGGGAAAAAATGGAATAGATTAAGTTACAATGACTGTTCTAAGACAGATAATTTTTTCTCCTCTGATGCACACTAAAAAAAAAGATTATCACTTTTTCCCCAGTCTCATTCAGAGAGTCTCCTGGCATCTGTATTATTATTCAAAATATATTATATATTGGGGACGTTTGAATCTACACTTTAATAAGCTGCAAACCTAATTATATTTGCAAAACTGCCCCAAGGTCCTTACTCTACTTTTCAACAAAGTATTCAACCGGCTGAATGCTAGAAGCAAGACTTCACTTCTAGCATTCACACAAGAACTGTCTTATTCATGAATTCCACAAAAACAATTTATTCTCACATTTATCATCAATAATAAATAAATCACATTGCTATCAAGATGCAAAGCACATTTTATGATNCACACATACAGATTTTACTTTTTGCTCTTAATTGGCCAGAAATCTCCATGCCAAATGGAAGCAGATATATAATAGAGTTCAAATTCAGATTATATTAGTTGTCAGGGGATGCTGAGATTCTCCTAATTAAATTATGGCTGCCAGTCATCACTCAAACTAAGGATATTGTTAATTAAGATACAAAACAATGTGATACATATAACTGAGCACTACCTAACATGGGAAAGGAATATACCAACCTATTCCTTTCAGTTAGAATTAACTCGGCTCATTTTGGATGTAGTTTATCTTGGGGAAAAAATGGAATAGATTAAGTTACAATGACTGTTCTAAGACAGATAATTTTTTCTCCTCTGATGCACACTAAAAAAAAAGATTATCACTTTTTCCCCAGTCTCATTCAGAGAGTCTCCTGGCATCTGTATTATTATTCAAAATATATTATATATTGGGGACGTTTGAATCTACACTTTAATAAGCTGCAAACCTAATTATATTTGCAAAACTGCCCCAAGGTCCTTACTCTACTTTTCAACAAAGTATTCAACCGGCTGAATGCTAGAAGCAAGACTTCACTTCTAGCATTCACACAAGAACTGTCTTATTCATGAATTCCACAAAAACAATTTATTCTCACATTTATCATCAATAATAAATAAATCACATTGCTATCAAGATGCAAAGCACATTTTATGATATATTGCCTTTCTTTTTCATTGCTTTTCTTTTATTGCTTAGAGATTTTCCCCAGTGATAAGCCAAGATGATCTTCAAAACATGAATTGGAAAAGATAAGAGCCTTTGAAATATCATTTCCTTCTGCTGTGGAAAAGTTTCATCGCTGTAGGCAGTGCTTTAGTAATACAGGTAGAAAGTTGTTGTAGAGGCTTGGTCATTTCAAATCTAGTTCAGAGTCAGCAAAAACAAATCCCAAATGGTGTGATTTTATTATCTTTGGAGGCAGTGTAGTGTGATGGGAAGGCTTTGGATGGTAGATTCAGAAAACCTAAGTTTGAATCACGTGGAAGAATACATTTGGGAAGATGACTTCTGAGCCTCAGGTTTCTCTGAAGAATGTACTACTGGGGTTTGTTGTTTGGTCACTCAGTTGTGTCTGACTCTTGTGGCCCCATGGACCGTAGCCAGGTTCCTCTGTCCATGGGATTTCTCAGGTAAGAATACTGGAGTAGACTACCGTTTCTTTCTCCAGGGGATCTTTCTGTCCCCAGAGATGAAACCCTTATTTCCCAAGTCTCCTGCATTAGCAGGAGGGCTCTTTTCCACTGAGCCACCAGGAAAGCCCTCATTGGGGAGGCATAAATGATCTCACTGTCAGTGTAGAGTTGGGCAGGTGACAAGGGTTAAAAACTGCAGTTCTGATGACTTGTAATGATGCAAAGGTTCCCGTCCTCTCCTGAAATTATCACAAAGGAAAATGCCAAACTTCAGAGTTTGTATCATTGGAGAGTTGCAGTTGATAAGGAGACTTGATTCCATTAATTTCCCATTAATAACCCATGTGGGTTTCCTGGGAAAGTTGGATTTATTTTGCATTATGGTTCACTTGAAGGTCTAACGATTTTGGCATTATTACTATTGTCAGTAATCTGGATTACCATACGTTGGTTGTCACAGAATTCTGGAATCACTGTGGACCTGTACAGATTCCATTTATAATTCTATTCTAAAGAGAAAGCTTTTTGTGCAGCAATATGATTTCTAACCATTCTAGGGAGCAAACACTAGTTCATTCTTTTATTTAGTAATTTATTCAAATATTCACTGAGTGTATACAACACACCACACACTGTTCTAAGCAAAGAGGAAACAGAAATGGTCAAAAATTCAAACATCTCTGACCTCCATCAGGGAGGAACCACTCGTACTTAATACATAAGTAAACTATACAGTCTGTGGATGGTGAGGGTCACTATGGAGACCAGAAGGCAGGAGAGGGTTCCACCAAGGGCCAGAGGAGGGTTGCTGAATTTCACATAAGACAGTCAGGGATTTGCCTGGTGGTCCAGTGGTTAAGAATCTGCCTTGCAAGGCAGGGGGTGCAGGTTCTATCCCTAGGTGGGGAATTAAGATTCCACCTGCTGCAGTGCAACTAAGCCCAAGTGCCATGACTAGAGAGTCTGTGCACTGCAAGGGAAGATCCTGCATGAGACAACAAAGATCCTGCATGAGGCAACTAAGACCCAAAGCGGCCTATATGAATAAATAAATGTTTAAAAAGTATGGTGGTCAAGGAAGGTGTATTTGAGGAGGCAATACTAGCAAGAAAGCCATGTGGATTCCTATGGAAGGAATGTTCCAGGCAAAGGGAGGCCAAATGCAAAGGCCAAGGCATGGAAGCATGCTTGGGGATTAAGGAGTTAGGAGGAGCCTGGTGTGACTGGCAGAAATGAGTCATGGGGACCAGAGGAGGCATCTGAGAGGCAGGGCCTTGAAGGCTATTGTAAAGATTTTGGCTTCTAATCTGAGCCACAGATGAAGTCATCAGAGAGTTTTAAGCAGAGGAATGGTCTGATCTGAGTGCAGTAAGGGATTTTTTTTTTTCAAATGTTACCCTTTTCATGCAGTAGGAAGCATCTTGCCCCTACAGTTTCTGTAGCCTACCACGGGAGAGTGGGAGAGGCTGGTCCCCAAGCTGGCCCCCTCAAAGTTCACACATCTGATAAACCCTTGGGCTCCAAGTAAATGTCCCATAACTTATGACCCATCCCAACATGAAGACTCCTCTGTTACAGCACAGGAGAATCTGGGGTGAATGCTACAGGTGTTGATTACACAGCTCAGGGAGCATATTCTAAAAATTTCTGAGAAACGGGAAACCTGAAACAGAGCAGGGGTAGAGAGAACAAACACCAACTCCCCACATCTCCTGCCTCCCCAGCCCCTGGCAGCCACCATCCTACTTTCTGTCTCTGAATCTGATTACTCTGGGAATCTCATTTGAGAGGAATTATATGATATTATCTTTTTATGTCTGACATTTTACTCAGTGAAATGTATTCAAGTTTCATCCATTCTGTAGCATATGCCAGATTTTCATTCCTTTTTATGGCTGAAAACATTCCACTGTATGGGTATAGTTGGCTTCCCAGCTTGTGCTGGCGGTAAAGGACCTGCCTGCCAATGCAGGACATATGAGATATGGGTTTGATCCCTGGGTTGGGACAACCCCCTGGAGGAGGGCATGGCAGCCCACTCCAGTATTCTTGTCTGGAGAATACCATGGACAGAGGAGCATGGTGGACTACAGTCTGTAGTGTCTCACAGAAGTGACTTAGCATGCACGCACGCATGCACACATGGCTATATCCTTTAGCACTGCATCACCATCTTGGATGTCATCCCTATGGGTCACTACAACTTCCTCAGACAATGATTTTGGGGGTGGGACTTGGAGGAGGCAGTTAGTTGGAGTCCAGGCAGAGGAGTTCCACTCTTTCCTTTGAGAGGATGGCTGGGATTGTGGGCAACTTTAGGAGGGTAGCATGTGAGAATGGGAGCTCTTGATGGCTTCTATTTCCTCCTGTAGGATGTTGTTGTTTAGTTGTTCAGTCGTGTCCAGCTCTTTTGTGACCCCTTGAACTGTAGCCTGCCAGGTTCCTCTGTCTATGAGCTTTCCCAGGCAAGAACACTGGAGTGGGTTGCCATTTCCTTCTCCAGGGAATCTTCTTGACCCAGTGACCGAACCCGCATCTTCTGGATTGCCAGGCAGATCCTTTACCAGTGTGTTACCCAGGAAACACAACTTTGTAAGATGCTGCTGCTGCTAAGTCGCTTCAGTCGTGTCCTACTCTGTGCGATCCCATAGACAGCAGCCCACCAGGCTCCCCCGTCCCTGGGATTCTCCAGGCAAGAATACTGGACTGGGTTGCCATTTCCTTCTCCAATGCAGGAAAGTGAAAAGTGAAAGTGAAGTCGTTCAGCCGTGTCCGACTCTTAGTGACCCCATGGACTGCAGCCTACCAGGCTCTCCGTCCATGGGACGGAGACAAGAGGCTTTCTCCAGGCAAGAGTACTGGAGTGGATTGCCACCGGGGGATTTAATCTACATATAATGCACAAGGAGTTTGCAAGCCAACATCTTACTGTGAGCAGTCCACCCCAATTCTATCTCCATCTCAGGTACCAGCATTCATCTTTGGGTAGGAACAAAGTTACTATTCATGATACATCTCTAAAAATATGAGATTGTGACTACATAGCTACTTGAAAGGAGTGAATATTACTCCTGCACCTAATGATTTATTGCTGATTTGGTCCTTATGATGAAGTACTTTGTTGTTGTGTTATTTTAATATGTGTCTCAAGGTAACACAATGCTCCACAGCCAGCACCTTGGAGAGTTATTTGGTGTCAGTAATACAGAAGCACATCTCTCCTCTCCTCCATATATTCTCCAAAAACTCAGTTTCTTGATGTCTCAATTAGAGCCAGATTATACTGAGGAGAAAGCATGATGGGAAGAAAAAGAACAGGTACCATAAAAAGGCTCTCCTCTGGGAAAGGGGCTTGTGAGGCTGGTGGCTCTTAGTGGAGACAGAGTATCCCCCTAACACCTCTCCAGAAGAGGGAGAGGCAGTTTCCTGCTATCTGCCCTTCCTATGAAGAGTTCTCTATTCAGAACCTGAGAAATAAAACCCAATGTATATAGTACACTGCCTCAGAGAACAAAGCTCTAAACCTCAAAGCAAATATAAAACAGAAATGAAGTCATCAGCAAACGCCAGTGAAGATCATTCTTCAGTTACAACAGGTAGGTACAGAGGACTTGGTTAAGTCTGGATAGTAGAACTCTTTTAGTCTATAATTAGCCAGTTATAAGAGCTATCTGACTAGCCTCTTCGAACTGCTTGATGTAGTGGGTGCAATTTTTATGAACAAGCTTGAAAGCCTGTTCATCAGCCTATGTTCCCACATAATGTTTCAGGCTATTAAGCAATGAATTTATTAAGACCCACCGTCCATGTAGAAACATAGGTTATGAGATGCAACTAATGGACACCCCTTTCAAAGTAAGGAAGCAGAAAGGAACTTTATAGGGAAGATACTGGGTTGTCTATAGAATTTAAGAAGTTGAGCAACCAAGGCTTGGAGAGTACAGGAACTAAGGAGCTTCTAAGGTCTCATTCCAAAAGTCTGTGGACTATGATTGTTGGCCCTGCCATTGATAGCACTCAGTTCCTACATCAGCATGTTCTCAGCTTAAGTGGTCTGCAGAAACTGAGATGCTCACATCCCACTCCAGACCCCAGGTCAGAGAACCACACTCAATGGTTTTGAGTCAGGTGTCAACCCAGACCCGTAACTTTTGATGGGCCTCAGCCAAGAATCTAAAGGAGACCCTGCGCCAAATAAGTAAATACTAAAAGATATTAATCAAGATGATAAGATAATAAAATGTACTATTCTCCCAGGTTGAGAGGCATACCTTCNTGATTATCTGGGTCATGAAGATCTTTTTTGTACAGTTCTTCTGTGTATTCTTGCCACCTCTTCTTAATATCTTCTGCTTCTGTTAGGTCCATACCATTTCTGTCCTTTACTGTGCCCATTTTCCATGGAATATTCCCTTGGTATCTCTAATTTTCTTGAAGAGATCTCTAGTATTTCCCATTCTATTGTTTCCTCTATTTCTTTGCATTGGTCCTGAGGAAGGCTTTCTTATCTCTTCTTGTTATTCTTTGGAACTCTGCATTCAAATGGGTATATCTTTCCTTTTCTCCTTTGCCTTTCACCTCTCTTCTTTTCACAGCTATTTGTAAGGCCTCCTCAGACAACCTTTTTTTTTTTTTTTGCCTTTTTGCATTTCTTTTTCTTGAGGATGGTCTTGATCACTGCTTCCTGTACAATGTCACAAACCTCCGAGCATAGTTCTTCAGGCAGTCTGTCTATCAGATCTAATCCCTTGAATTTATTTACTTCCATTGTATAATCATAAGGGATTTTATTTAGGTCATAGCTGAATGGTCTAATGGTTTTCCCTACTTTCTTCAATTTAAGTCTGAGTTTAGCAATAAGGAGTTCATGATCTGAGCCAGAGTCAGCTCCTGGTCTTCTTTTTGCTGACTGTATGGAGCTTCTCCATCTTTGGCTACAAAGAATATAATCAATCTGATTTTGGTACTGACCATCTGGTGATGTCTGTGTGTAGAGTCTTCTCTTGTGTTGTTGGAAGAGGGTGTTTGCTATGACCAGTGCATTTTCTTGGCAAAACTCTATTAGCCTTTGCCCTGCTTCATTCTGTACTCCAAGGCCAAATTTGCCTGTTACTCCAGGTATTTCTTGACTTCCTACTTTTGCATTCCAGTCCCCTATAATGTAAAGGACATCTCTTTTGGGTGTTAGCTTTAGAAGGTCTTGTAGATCTTCATAGAACCATTCAACTTCAGCTGTTTCAGCATTACTGGTCAGGGCATTGACTTGGATTACTGTGATATTTGGTGGTTTGCCTTGGAAATGAACAGAGATCATTTTGTCATTTTTGAGATTGCATCCAAGTACTTCATTTTGGATTCTTTTGTTGACTATGATGGCTACTCATTTTCTTCTAAGGGATTCTTGTCCACAGTATTAGATATAATGGTCATCTGAGTTAAATTCACCCATTCCAGTCCATTTTAGTTCACTGATTCCTAAAATGTCGATGTTCACTCTTGCCATCTCCCGTTTGACACTTCCAATTTACCTTGATTCATGAACTTAATATTCCAGGTTCCTATGCAATATTGCTCTTTACAGCATTGGACTTTACATCAGAACCAGTTTCCCCCTCAGTCCATCTTTCGCATCAGGAAGCTTCCATGGGCCTCTTATCCTTCTCCATCAGAGGGCAGACAGAATGAAAACCAAATTCACAGAAAACTAACCAATCTGATCACATGGACCATAGCCTTGTCTAACTCAATGAAACTATGAGCCATACCATGTAGGGCCACCCAAGACAGATGGGTCATGGTGGAGAGTTCTGACAAAACGTGGTCCACTGGAGAAGGGAATGGCAAACCACTTCAGTATTCTTGCCTCGAGAACCCCATGAACAGTATGGAAAGCCAAAGAGATAGGACACTGAAAGATGAACTCCCCAGGTCAATAGGTACCCAATATGCTACTGGAAATCAGAGGAGAAATAACTCCAGAAAGAATGAAGAGATGGAGCCAAAGCAAAAACAACACCCAGTTGTGGATGTGACTGGTGATGAATTCTGTATCTAGAACCAAATAAAATTTAGAATGTCTTTTGGTATAGAACTATGTCAGTGTCTGTTAAAAGCTCAAGTAACCTCTGTCTGCCTTTTCTACTTTTTTCCTTATTACACTTTCTCCTCCCAATACCATTTTCTCCCCAGAAACTCAAGTGGCCTAGAGACCTCAAATTGGCCTGGCCTCAGAAACAGAGTTAGGGTCAGAGAGCCATAGACAGGGAAGGAAACTTTAAGGCTGAAGTTGACAGGTAACAGAGCTCAGACCCAGAGAGGTGAAGTAACTTGCCCAGGATTACCGGATCGTGGAGTTGCAGAGTCAAGAGTGAAAAGACAAGACTTCTGATTCCTGGCCTATTGCTTGTTCCACTGTGCCGCACCCTCCAGTGTGGTTTCTTCCTGCTACAGTGTCAGGCCGCTCAAGTTCTGAGATTTTACTTTACCATACCGTACCTTTACTTACCATACCTTACAGGATGGTTCCATGAGTTTATCTCCTGTTGGCCCCTCTAGGGACTCTCTCATGGGTGGAGGTCACCTTGGCATCTGCCAGATTTTGAGACTAGGGACTGGTAAGAAACCAAGGATATATACTGTGTGGATCAATAATCCCAAAATGTCTCTTTTGAGTTCATTCAAAATTTCATAGTTCAGGCATGGACTCCTGAAAACTTGCCTACTTTGAGTTATATCTAGAGTGCAGATTCTTAACCTTAGTGGCACCTAAGAGCCACCTGGAAATCTTTTTAAAAATATTGATTCCTGGGAATTCCCTGGTGGTCCAGAGGTTAGGACTTCTCACTTTCACTACTGAGGCTGTGGCTTTGATCCCTTGTCAGGGAATTAAGATCCCACAAACTGTGTTGTACAGCCAAAAAAAAAAAATCTGTATCTATATATTCCTCAAAACAGAGAGCCCAGAAATAAACCCACACATCTATGGACAATTAGTCTTTGATGAAGGAGGCAAGAACATACAATGGAGAAAAGACAGTCTTTTCAGCAAGTGGTGCTGGGAAAGTTGGACAGTCACATATAAATCAATGAAGTTAGAACACACCCTCATATCATACAAAAAAAAAACACAACTCAAAATGGCTTGAAAACTTAAGTATAGGATGTGACATCACAAAACTCCCAGAAGTGAACATAGGCAAAATATTCTCTGACAAAAATTGTATACATTTCTTAGGTCAGTCACCCAAGGCAAAAACAAACAAACGGGACCTAATCAAACTTAAAAGCTTTTGTGCAGCAAAGGAAACCATAAATAGAATGAAAAGATAACCTAGGGACTAGGAGAAAATATTTGCAATGATGCAACCAACAAGGGCTTAATTTCCAAAATATACAGACAGGCTCACACAACTCAATAACAACAACAAAAACCCAGTTGAAAAATGGGCAGAAGACCTAAATAGACATTTCTCCAAAGAAGATATACAGATGGCCAATAGGAACACGAAAAGATGCTTATCATAGCTAATTATTAGAGAAATGCAAGTCAAAACTAAAATGAGGCACTACCTCACACTAGTCAGAATGGGTATCATTAAAAAGTCTACAGATAATAAATGCTGGAGAGGGTGTAGAGAAAAGAGAACCCTCCTACATTGTTAGTGAGAGTATAAGTTGATGCAGCCACTATGGAAGACAGTAAGAAGATGCCTCAAAAAACTAGAATTACGGTATGATCCAGCAATTCCAGTCTGGGCATATACTAAGACAAAACTATAATTTGAAAAGATACATGCACCCCTATGTTCATAGTAGCACTATTTACAATAGTCAAAATATGGAAAGAACCTAAATGTCTATCAACAGATAAATGCATAAAGAAGATGTGGTACATCTATACAATGGAATATTACTGCGCCATTAAAAAGAATGAAATAATTTGCAGCAACATGGATAGACCTAGAGATTATCATACTAAGTCAGTTAGAAAGAGAAAGGCAAATAACGTATGATATCACTTTATGAAGAATGTAAAATAACAATATGACATAAGTGAGCCTATCTATGAAGCAGAAACAGACTCACAGACTAGAGAACAGACTTGCATTGCCAAGGGGGAGGAGGTAAAGGGAGGGAAAGATTGGAAATTTGGAGTAAGATGGAGAAACAACAAGGTCCCATTATATAGCACAGGGAACTGTATTCAACATCCTGTAATAAGCCAGAATGGGGGAAAAAAATGTATGTATAGCTGAGTCACTTTACTATATAGCAGAAATTAACACAAAACTGTAAATCAACTATATGTCAATAAATTTAAAAAAAAAAACTGATTCATGACCTCATTTCAGACCAGTCGAATCTGAATCTCTAGGAGAAGGGTCCATGCACTGGTAAGTTTGAAAATCTCCCAGGTAATTCTGGGTTTAGCCAGAATTGAGAAGCAGAGCCCTGGAATCTAGACATCATACTAAACTCACCGCAAAGATCTGGTGTCTTTAATTTGTCTACTTCAAAGTCTGTCTTTAAATCCACTGTTATTCATTCTGGAGAATGGCCTCCTTTGCAGTTAACCCACAGCTAACCTCCTGCTCAGATAAACCCACAGTCTATCCCAGTGGAAGAATTTAACCTGCTCAGCCTCCCAGGTCACTTACAGTTTCCATCCCTTGGACAGAATCCACTTTGTCTCCTGGCTCATCATTCTGACATGGGCTTCTTTCAGCCCCAAATACCCCCACTTCTTACTGAACTCAAAATTTCCCTCCTTGCCTTCTGTAATCAAAGGACCCTTCCTAGACAACTGAAAATTATAGATATTCTTCAGACAAGGAAATAAGATGAATATGGCTCAGGTCTTCTGAATCCGTGATTTGCATTAGTTTCCATTCCATTGCCCACTCATTCATTTACTCTTTATGGAATGTCTCCTGGGACCTGATCCAGCCTCTTTCCTTTTGTGTATCTTGAATAACCCCACAGGAAGACCATCATCTGTGCAACCATTGGGCATGTCACTTGCAGTGTCATCCACCACCCAGCTAAGGGAGAGGCATGATGAACATGTCTTCAAAGCAGCAGCTAGGACGTGGCTTCCCTGACTACTAGCTTACTGTCCTCCTTCCTGATGTCCCTATTTCTTCAGGGAAAGAAAACTGGCCATTTCTCACTTGGGGTTCATGTGCCACACTGTATTCCTTGATTGAAAGACCCTGTGAGTCAGTCTGTGTGGTGGCAGGTGAACTGGTTCCTCTTAAGTGAGTCACTCCAGAGGGTAACATTTATGTACTTGTGCATCAATATGAGTCTGAAAAAGGAGGCTGCTGTGCTGCCCCAGTGCATCCCATGCAAAAGTGCACTGGTCTTTCCAGGGCCTGAACTTTCTCACCTGCCTTTTGGTTCATGACTACCTCCAGGAGACAGCAATTAGCCCTCTGACTTCTAGTTTTCTCACAAGCACACTACAGATGCATCCTCATTTTTACACAAAACCATCCCTGCTAGCGCATTTGAGTTTACAAGCCTTATATCTAGAGTCTTCAATGCACCTGACCTTCTTCCTGGGAAACTTCTGGAACTGGCTGGGTTATAAGGATGCAGAGAAGTGAAATATGTGGCATGGGGGCAGCTACTCTCCCCTTTGGCAAGCTTGACAGACATCTCCACTATCTTTCCCTCTAGGCCTGGATAAGTCCTCAGTCTTCCCATCCCTGGCTCCAAGTGGTCACTATTATTTGGAGCTGGCCAAAAAGTCTACTGCCCAGCATGGCAGTGGAAGGAAATGTACCCACCCAGATCTGAGTGTCAACCCTATAACTCACCCAACCTGGTTTCCTTATTTTTTTAGACTAGGACACTACTACCTACTTCCTGTCAGGTGACTGTGAGAATATCTGTAAGACATCAAGTACACCTCCTAGCCCATAAAACACGATTCCTTTTCTTTTCTCCCCACTTTAGGACATTTCTTTGAAGACTCAATGACTATTAAGTAATTTTAGGGTTGGGGTAGATTACAAAGTTCTTCCCCCAAAATAAAACCAGCGTCTGGGTGAGGGAGATGGTATGTGTAGATAAAAATGATAGGATTTTTTAGAGTTTATAGGAAGAGCCTATGAAAGTGAAAGTCACTCAGTCATGTCTGATTCTTTGTGACCCCATGAACTATATAGTCCATGGAATTCTCTAGGCCAGAATACTGGAGTGGGTAGCCATTCTCTTCGCCAGGGTATCTTCCCAATCCAAGGATCGAACTCAGGTCTCCCACATAGCAGGCAGATTCTTTACCAGCTGAGCCACCAGGGAAGCCCATACAGAAGAGTCTATAGAATCTGGAAATTCTAGCTGTAGAAGAAGCCTCAAAAGGTAAGATGACAGGACAGTGGGACTGTGCTTTTGAAAGATAAGAACTGGTAATAAGGGATGATTATCAAGAAATGAAAGTGACTGACAAATTTAGAAGAAAATGAGAAAGTAACATCCTAAATTGCTGGTAAACTAGCTACAAATTAAATTCTTCTGTGAGGTCCCCACACCTTCTTCCAACTATTTAACCCTTCTTTTTAATGAGTCATCAGGGTGCATAATGCACAGAGTGGCCATAAAGCAATGTGATTGATTGCCAGTAGTCAAACATGAGGAAAATCAGTCTTAGTCCTTTAGAGCACCTCCCATGAATGCTTAGTCATAAAGAGAATTAACATTTTATTCATTGTTGTCAAACACACCACAGACATGCTCTAAATGATTAGGACACTGAAAAGAAAATGGCCTGGAAATGGAAGGCTATGCCTCTTAACTATCCACAGAGTATCCATGGGTCCTAGTTCCCTTATCTGTAAAATTAAGGGATTGTTTGACATGGATCAATGGTGCAACAGTCCAGATATTTTTGTTTCTAAGTAACAGAAAAACTGGCCCATGTTGACTTAATTTATAAAGGGAATTTACTGGTTTGTGTAATTGAAAAGCCCAAAAAGATTTGAAAAGCTTGAAGGTTAGCTCAAACAACTTAACCAGGAGCCAGTTTTCCCCTCACCATATCTTGTTGCTGCTTCCTTGGTGTGGCTTCATCTTAGGCAGACCTCAGCAGTCCATTTGGTTGCAAAACAACTTCTAGCTGTTTCCTGTTTCTATATGCCCCCATTCATGAGTAGCACAAAGAAAACATCTTTGCGCCAGTGTTATCAGCAGAAGTTCTAAGATTCACTCTAACCACACCCTCTGAGATCATGTGCCTGTCCCTGAACCAATCACTGACGGGGTGAAATGTGATGATTGGTGGGGCTGAGGTCATATGGTGCTAGGTCCATTCCCACTGCTGAGATTAGAGTCAGCCTCCCTATAGCTGCATTGATTCCCATATGGAATTTGGGCAATTGGGAAGTGAAAAGGAGAGAAGGAAAGATGCAGAGTCAGGCAACACATTTTCATGGCCAGTGGATTTCAAACTTTTGGGGGGAATGGAGCCTCAGTGTATAAAATATACCCAAGTGGAGCTTCACCAGCTGATATAGGAATGGGGTACTTAGAGCTCTGTCTTCTGTTGCTCCTAGGAGACCTGCTTAGAAACCTGTAGCTCCAGGAAACAGGCACAAAAACAATGTCTTTGGGTCCCTCTAGCTCTATTCTTTGCCATTGCTTAATAAGCAAATATCTACCAGGACAGCATGTGTTCATATCAACTGTCTCCGGGCAGATATTGTGCTGTTTATTCTGTGTATGGCTCAGTGAACTACAGAGAACATTAATTTTATTAAGAATATACTTTGTAGTCATAGTTTTCTCAACATGAAAGACTTGTACCCAGCTATCATTTTTCAAGCTTACCAAAGCTTGCAACTATTTACCTAAGTTTCTCGTAAAGACTGGGGCAGTAAATCCACAAATCAGCATAGATCCTTGACAAAGCTGACAAATACATGGAGCCAAGGAGAAAGGATATAAAAGCAGAAGGAAGGCATATTTTTTTTCTTCAAATGAACAGTGATCAGAAATTTATTAGTTTCCTGAAAGGAGCAGAGCATTAATAAGACATTGTATTTACTTTGAAAGTCATGTGAAAAGTATTTTCCATTTTGAAAAAGTTGAGGCTTCCTTTGACAAGAGTTTTGGCATAAAAATTCTAATTTTTTTTAAAGTATTATGATTTTAAATGGTGGTGAAATGTACATAACATAAAATTTACAACTATTTTTAAGTACACAGTTCAATGACATTAAGTTCGTTCATACTGCTGTTCTATTATTACCACCTCCATATCCAGAACTCTTCTTGAAAAACAGAAACTTCATATCCATAAAACAGTAACTCTCCATTCCCCGCTACCCCAGGCCCTGGTAAGCACCATTTTACTTTCTGTATTTATGGATTTGACTATTCTAGGTACCTTATAAGTGGAATCACACAGTATTTTTTTTTAATGACTGGCTTATTTCACTTAGCATAATGTCCTCAGCACTCATCTATGTTGTAGCATGTGTCAGAATTTTCTTCCTTTTTAAGTCTGAATTGTATGTATTGATACCACATTTTATCCATCCAACTATCCACCAATAGACATTTGGGTTACTTCCACCTTTGCTGGCTATTTAAAAAATGCTGCTATGAACATGGGTGTGCAAATACCTATTTGTGACTCCACTTTCAATTATTTTGATATCTACATATGGAGAAATGGGATGGCTGAATCACATGGATGAAATACTTTTTATGACACAACTTTGTTTTGTAAAATTCTTCAATGTGTAATCTCAAGTAGTGAATACAGACTGATAACTTAGTGGTTTCTTTTTTTTAGTTTAACAGTGGATACAAAAGAGAAAGCAACCAGACAATCTTTTGTAGGATCAAGTAGCTTCTTTCTTATTCGTGGAGATTTTAGCTCTTAAGAGTTCAATTATATTCTAGGTTTGCATTTGTGTAGGTCTTCCAATCACATAATCAAGTGTAAGGGATCCATAGTTGAACTCAGGTTTAATTCAGAGCAGCGGTCCAAGAAAACAACGCAGTGCTTCAAGAGTGAAACAAAGGCGAACTTCTTCAGCTAGCAGGGAGACACTGCTGGCTTCCCAGATGTAACCTATTTTTGCTTATCTAGCCCACAGCCTTCCTTTATAATCAGATGGACAGGATGCACTGACAATAGAAGTGGGGGAAAAAGAACATCTCCTTGTGAAGACATTTCATTGTCTCAAAGTTATTTCTATCAAAGGTTCCATTTAATCAAATGTAACATCTTCTAACTATTTCTTAAAGGGAGTTGCCAAGTTCCATGCAGTTCACAACCAGCTATTAAACAATCATGCTTTCAGACCAAGAAATGTGGTATTGAAACTTCTCTCAAATCAATCCACTTTCCTGAGAAAAGAAAGCTAGCATTTTGCTCTCATAAAATAAGCAGTAACTCAAGTACAGGCCTTATATTGTGTCCTGGGTGGTGAGCAGCTGACACACAATAATTTGGTGTTGGGCAGTTGGAGAAAAAGGGTTTATATCTCTCTATAATGAAGAAAGGCCACACTTTGGGTCAGGTCTATTCTACCCTGAAAAAGCTGGGAAATGTTTCAGATGTGGCAATGAAGACACTGTCTCGTTCACACACTCATTAATAGTATCACCTTTCATTAACTGGGTAACAACAGATAATGAAAATTAATCACACAAAACCCTCTTTGACTTAGTCTTCAATGGTGACGTCATAGACCATTGACTAGATGATGCTTTTCTGCTGGAGAGATTTCTCTTTGACTGTCAGTGCTCTGCATTTCCAGGATGATTTGCGTGCGAATCAGGAACTAGGTTGGTTTCATTGGAACAAAGACTGGGAATGCTAAATATCTTCCAGGATGTCTTTCAGGTGACTAAACTCATTGCTACATTAGACTCCCTTACCTAAACATTTCTATGTTATCATCTTGTAACCTAGGCTCCCACCAAAAAGTAAAGATTCCAGAGGGTAAAAACTGAGCAGCTCCCCGCTTATTCTGTCCTCTCTCTTACCTTCTCCTTCTCAGGGGCATCCCTTTCTCACCTGTCATTTGTTGTCAGCACCCTATTGTGTATATTTGTCGTTTATATATGATTACCATCTACGGGGCCAAGACGGCTGAAGAGCATTCTTGCTAAGAGCATTCTTGTCTCTGGTTCTTTTCTTCTAGAAAAGTTGGGGTTAACCTTTAGTGTGAGTACGGATCAGAAGAGACTGCTTTAAATGCAAATTTGAGGGCTTACCTCCAGAGACTTTGGTTCACTATGTCTAGAGTGAGGCCAGGAATCTGCATTTTAATAAACACCACAGGCAGTTCTGGGCAGGTGGACCATTGACCCAATTTAAGAAGCAACATCCTGGAGGATGTCCCCAGCCAAGTGTTTGGTTTGACCAGGAATGGGTCCCTTGGATGAGCATAGCAGTTCTCAGATTCCCTCTAGTGCATGTGAGAGCAACCAAATGTTTTTGTAAACATAATTTGCTGGATTATTTTCTACAGTTAATCATTAAGTGGAACTGATTCAGGCAATAAGTCCAGTCACACTTCTGCAAGCCTCTATGTAATTAAGGGCGGAAGTTCCTGTTTGGGGTGTTCCACAGCTGCCATGAACCGTGACTGATAGATTAGACAGGTAGAAACTCCAGACAAAATGCCAGTTCCCACAGAGTTCTGTGAACTGGGAAAGTGGTCAATCCCTTCCCCATGGCCTCAGTTTCCTCAAGGGTGAGGAAACTGATTAGACAGGTAGAAACTCCAGACAAAACGCCAGTTCCCACAGAGTTCTGTGAACTGGGAAAGTGGTCAATCCCTTCCCTGTGGCCTCAGTTTCCTCAAGGGTGAGGAAGCTATGTCTTCCCTCTCCTAGGTGTTAGAAAGGTNGGGTAAAAACTGAGCAGCTCCCCGCTTATTCTGTCCTCTCTCTTACCTTCTCCTTCTCAGGGGCATCCCTTTCTCACCTGTCATTTGTTGTCAGCACCCTATTGTGTATATTTGTCGTTTATATATGATTACCATCTACGGGGCCAAGACGGCTGAAGAGCATTCTTGCTAAGAGCATTCTTGTCTCTGGTTCTTTTCTTCTAGAAAAGTTGGGGTTAACCTTTAGTGTGAGTACGGATCAGAAGAGACTGCTTTAAATGCAAATTTGAGGGCTTACCTCCAGAGACTTTGGTTCACTATGTCTAGAGTGAGGCCAGGAATCTGCATTTTAATAAACACCACAGGCAGTTCTGGGCAGGTGGACCATTGACCCAATTTAAGAAGCAACATCCTGGAGGATGTCCCCAGCCAAGTGTTTGGTTTGACCAGGAATGGGTCCCTTGGATGAGCATAGCAGTTCTCAGATTCCCTCTAGTGCATGTGAGAGCAACCAAATGTTTTTGTAAACATAATTTGCTGGATTATTTTCTACAGTTAATCATTAAGTGGAACTGATTCAGGCAATAAGTCCAGTCACACTTCTGCAAGCCTCTATGTAATTAAGGGCGGAAGTTCCTGTTTGGGGTGTTCCACAGCTGCCATGAACCGTGACTGATAGATTAGACAGGTAGAAACTCCAGACAAAATGCCAGTTCCCACAGAGTTCTGTGAACTGGGAAAGTGGTCAATCCCTTCCCCATGGCCTCAGTTTCCTCAAGGGTGAGGAAACTGATTAGACAGGTAGAAACTCCAGACAAAACGCCAGTTCCCACAGAGTTCTGTGAACTGGGAAAGTGGTCAATCCCTTCCCTGTGGCCTCAGTTTCCTCAAGGGTGAGGAAGCTATGTCTTCCCTCTCCTAGGTGTTAGAAAGGTAAAGTGAAAGTGAAGTTGCTCAGTCGTGTCCGACTCTTTGCAACCCCGTGGACTGTAGCCCACCAGGCTCCTCCGTCCATGGGATTCTCCAGGCAAGAATACTGGAGTGGGTTGCCATTTCCTTCTCCAGGGGATCTTCCTGACCCAGGGATCGAACCCAGGTCTCTTGCATTGCAGGTAGACGCTTTAACCCAAAAACCACGGTGTCAAATGGCACACCATCCTTGAGATCCAGCATAAGGGCATTTTAGCAAAGGGCTCTGCCAGCACTAGAAGAGAAAGCAAAGCTCCATTGTGAAGCACATTCTTTAAACCAGGTACTCAACTAGATTTCCCCTTAGCCAATAACACCCTTAATCTTCACAACCCTTTACATTTTTGTGTGTGGTCATATTTATTGATCTTTTCTTTTATGAATTTTGATTTTTTATGTCCTGTTTATGAATGCCTTCCCTGCACCCAGCTCATAAACATAATTTTGTATGTTTTCTCCTGTTGTGAAACCTGTGTGTTTTCTGGCCCAGGACACTGCCTGAATCTCCATCAAGGGTCTGGGCTGGTAGATAAGCAAGAATACTGAAGTCTTGTCTGGGAAGTAACCACTTTGATTTTCAGTTGAATCCGCTGTAGGACTGGACTCAGAGAATGTGCTTCTTAGACAGCCTAATGGGGGTAGCATAGATTGTAATAAGAAATTTTTTAAGGGACATCATGAAACAAAAAGAAACATTCAAACTACAAATCCAGAAAATGTATGCAATGGCTTTCTCTGACTGTAACCCAGGCAAAAATGCAATTGTTTAGGATATAACTCCACACTTGGAGAGATTCGAAGAATTTGCTCCAATTTTCTGGGCCTTTCCCTAGGCAGCACAGTCTAATGGATATTATACACTATGATCTGTATGGACATTTAAAAATTGCTGGTAACCACATTTAAAAAGAATTAAAAAGAAACAGGTAAACGTGGTAGAACTTAGTCCCATTCATGTAAGAGTAAACACAGTTATAGAAAATAATAATTAATGAAATTCAGTTATTTTTGTTTGAATTTGGAAGCAGGTCTATTTAATGTATCTAAATTTTGTTTTCCTATACTTTATTTTGGTAACCAAACATCACTTACATATCATTCTTAAGCTGCCTGAAAAAAAAAATCATCAAAATAAACGTGTTATTTCATCCATGAAAAAGAAAGAAGTAGGTATTCAACTCAAGTATTTCCAAAATAGTATCATCTCAACATGTAATCAATATAATCAATCAATATATAATCAATATAATATTACTGTTATTAAACTTTTTGTATGCTGAGTCTTTAACATCCAGTGTACATTTTACACTCATAGCACACCTCAGTTCAGCTAACCATATTTCAAGTGCTCAGTAGGCACATATATCTAGTGGCTTTTGTATTAGACTGTGCAGCCCTGAGGATTAAGAGTGAAAATGGCCATGATGTACCGGGAGGCATTTTCTTGATTTATGTTTAAGTGACAGCAGTCTGAATTTTTAAGCACCTCCCCTTCATACTTCTTAACAAAAGTATATCATAACTTTAATTGATCCTACATACTGAAAAAGATTAATCTTCCTAAAGCACAGTCCTGATTAGATTTTTTTTTCCTGGAGCAGATGTTGTTGCGAGTGAAGACTTTTAGGAAGAGGTGACAATTAAGCTGAAACTCGGAGGGTAGGTAGGAATTAGCCAAGGGGTCAGAAGGAAGAGTGTGTAGAAGGGGGTGGCTGGAGTGTACAGGCTGAGAGTGACGCAGACATCAGATCCTGAGGGTATACAGGTTCTGCTCTTGGGGCTGGATTGGATCCTGAAGGTAATGAGGAGCCATCAAACATTTGTCAGCAGGGAGTATGGGAGAAAGGCAAGACCAGAGACAAGGAAACTAGCATGGGGCAAAGTGCAGGATCCAGGTAAGAAATAATGAGGCTTAAAGCAATTCATTCATTTGTTCAGCCTTATTCATCCGCATTCATTCTGCAACACTGAATGCCTGCTGTGTGCTCAGAACTGGAGAGAAAGCAGAAAGCAAAACAGTTCTGCTCTCAGATAACTCATAATACTGTGTGAAACAAGGTAGGTGGTGATGGTGCAGGGTGGTCCCCAGGTTTCCTCTCACCTGGTAAATGGTGAGGTGTGTGTGTGCTCAGTCGCTGTCGTGTCCAACTCTTTGCGACCTCATGGACTGTAGGTGCCCATGCTCCTCTTGGCCATGGAGTTTTTCAGGCAAGAATCCTGGAGTGAGTTGCCACTTTCATATTCCAGGGGATTTTCCTGAGACAGGGTCCAAACTGCATCTCTTGTGTCTCCTGCTTTGGCAGGCAGATTCTTTACCACTAGCACCACCTGAGTGAGTGCGTGATGTTGCTCAGTCACGTCCAACTCTTTGCGACCCCATGGACTATAGCCTATCACGTTCCTCTGTCCATGGGATTTTCCAGGCAAGAGTACTGGAGTGGGTTGTCATTTCCTTCTCCAAGCGCCACCTGGAAAGCCCCTAAATGGTGAGGCCATTCTCTGAAATAGAGGTTTGGGGGCAGAAAGGGTTTCGGAAGAAAGATGCTAAGAGCAATTTATCTTTTTGACAAATGTCTAGGGTGTTTGGGGGCCATCTAAGTGGAGCTATCTGGCAAGCAGTTACCTGTGCATATTTGGAGACAAGGAGATCTGAAAGAGATGCCTACATTTGGGAGCCATGGTATACTGCTAGTATTAACTCCCTGGTGGTTGGTGAGATAATCCTAGGAGGAGGTGCAGAAGCAGGAGTCACAAACTTAAATGGCTATGGTGGGCAGGCAAGTTGTGGAGGTAGGTGAATTGGGTCCTATAAGAGACACAGAGGGTGTTGGGGTCATGGCCAGCACTTGGAAAGAGTTTGCTCCATCTAAGATGGCCAGAATTGGCCTATGGACTTCCTGTTGCAACAGACAGACTTTCAAACTTATCCCTCTGCATCATCTCCAATTTCTTATAAAGAATCTTCTAGCAGGTAGTTAGCCATTCATAAAAACCCACTTCCTCTTCTTTTGAGACACTCACTACATTCCTAGCCTCCGTTCCATTGCAAGTGGCCATGTGGCTGGGTTTTGATAAGTGTGATGTGAGGGGAAGCAGTGTGCTTCGTTTCCTGGCCAAGGCCTTGAAGGAAAGGCTATGCCCCTTCCTCCTCTGCTTTTCCTCTGGCTGGATTTAGATGATGAAGCCTAGAGGACTTTGGAGTCAAGAGATGGAAGGAACCAGGATCCCTATATCATTGTTCGGATTAAAGCGACCTACCAACCAGGATATCTGCTTTTGATTATTATGTCAGAGAAAAATAAACCTTTGTTACATTTGAACCATTATACATGCTTGACTCTATTATTACTACAGCCTCACCTAATCTAACAAATATATTTCTAATCAAACAAATACTAAACTAGTCTTGACTGTGATCTCTGTAAGGGCAGGGACCATGCCTGTCTAATTCATGGCTGTAGCCTTAGCACATAGCCCAGGACACAGGTTGGATTGGTACTCAAAATGTGTGAATAAAGCTAGCTATGTTTTATTGAGCATTTATTGTATGCCAGATACCTTACTAAATTTTTTATGTGTTATATATAATTTCAAGTTTATGACAATTCTATAAGGAGGTTCTATTATTCCTTTTGTCCCAGATGAGGAAATTAAAGCTTATAAAGCTTATAGCTACTATTCATATCTAGGCATGGCAACCCTAGAACCTGTACTCTAAAACACTGATATACAGCCATGTGTACAGCCACCTTAACATTTTAATTCATGTAACTTCTCCCATCAACTCCTTCTCTTCACTTATTAAAGCCCTGCTTCTTCAACCTTCCCAGGACCCCTTGATCATTCTACCCTTTAATTGCTCCAGCAGGAATGTCATATATAACATTCCTATGACAGGGATTTCATGTAATTATCTGTTACTAGAAAGAAATTATAATACCCTTGAGGACAGCACATTCAAAAAACTAAGATCATGGCATCCAGTCCCATCACTTCATGGCAAATAGATGGGGAAACAATGGAAATAGTGAGATACTTTATTTTGGGGGGCTCCAAAATCACTTTGGATGGTGACTTCAGCCATGAAGTTAAAAGATGCTTGGTTTTTGGAAGACAAGCTATGTCCAACCTGGATAGCATATTAAAGAGCATAGTACTCTGCCAATATAGGTCCGTCTGTCAAAGCTATGGTAGTCAAATATGGATGTGAGAGTTGGACTGTAAAGAAAGCTGAGCACCAAAGAATTGATGCTTTTGAATTGTGGTGTTGGAGAACGCTCTTGAGAGTCCCTTATACTGCGAGGAGATCCAACCAGTTCATCCTAAAGAAAATCAGTCCTGAGTGTTCACTGGAAGGACTGATGCTGAAGCTGAAACTCCAATTCTTTGGCTACCTGATGTGAAGAATTGACTCACTGGAAAAGACCTGATGCTGGGAATGATTGAAGGCAGGAGGAGAAGGGGACGACAGAGTATGAGATGGCTGGACGGCATCACCAACTCAATGGGCATGAGTTTGAGTAGGCTTTGGGAGTTGGTGATGGACAGGGAGGCCTGGCGTGCTGCGATTCATGAGGTCGCAAAGAGTCGGACACGACTGAGCGACTGAACTGAACTGACTGGGGACAGCACAATATCATAGACATTATTTATCTTAGTGTTCCTTAGAGTATTAAGTAAGATTAAGGGCCTACCATGTACCAAGCAACAAGCACTAAGGACCAAAATATAAATAAGATAGTCATTCACCCTTTCAAAGAGCTCTTAAGTCTTGAGGGACAAACAGACATGAGGAAAAAAACAAAAAACATCACATTGCAAAGTAACCTGTGCACCAAGAGAGGCAAAAGAGAAACAAGGAGCCCATTCAACTTGGAGGAGGAAAAACAGAATTCCTACACCTCATGATGTTTGAGCTGAACTTCTGAAGGACAAGTAGGACTTTTTCAGTTGTTTAAGAGTGGTCCTAATTAGCAGAGAAAGCATGCACAAAAGCATGAATGCATCAGGATGCAGATGCTGCTCTGAATGAACGAGGTGTTGACTTGCAAGAATGTAGGATTCATTCATTCATCCATTTTTAAAATTCAATAGATACCTAGTAAACCTGGAATGTGCTAAATGCAGACGATTCAAAATTGAGCAAAGAAGATATGATCTCTCTCTTTGTGGAGCTTAACATTTAGGAGGGATTGCAGCTGATAACAAAGGGACTGCAGCTGATAACAAAGCTCTAGCAACCATGAGGGACAGGGGAAGGAGGCAGGGATAGCCAAACATGGGAGGGAGGAGCTAGCGAGTGGGCTGGACTAGATTATAAGAGACCCCCAATACCATGCTAGGGAGATGAAAATGCCCCTTGAATCCATTACCAAGTCCTGCATCTCCAGCCTCCCTCAAAATTGACAGCTCAGTTTTGTCCAGTCCTCTCACTATTCTCAGTGCAGGCCACCATCTCCTCCTTGAATGAATATGACAGTCTTCTAAAGGACCACTTGGCATCTCACCCTGACCCCCACCCATCATCCTCAATGCAAACAGAGTGATTTTTCAAAATGGAGAATGATCACATTAGGGTCTCCTGTAGGCAGAAATCTAAGATGGCCCCATGATCTCCATCTACTCCTGTTACTCTGGTGATTATCTTACACAGCAAAAGGGATTTTGCAGTTAGTTAAGGCTACTAATCAGCCTTTAAGACAGAGAAATTATCCACATGACTCTGCCTAATGAAACGAGCCCTTTAAAAGCAGAGTTTTCTCTAGCATGTAGCAGAAGAAGAAGTCACAGAGACTTCAAGCCAAAGAGGAATCAATTTGACATGCTGTTGATGGCTTGTAGGTAAAGGGGGGTATGATATGGAAAAGACCTGAGGGAGGCTTCCAGGAGTTGAGAGTAACCCCAGCCAATAGCAAGCAAGGAGCCAAGGACCTCATTTATACAACTGCAAGGAACTGAATTCTTCTAACAACCTGAGTGAGCTTGGAAATGGATTCTTTCCCAGAACCTCCATATGAGCGCTCAGCCCAGCAAAAACCTTGCCTTTAAGCCTTGGGAGACCATGAGCCAGAAGACCCAGACATACCATGTTGGTCTTCTGACCTGCAGGACTAATAAAAAGGGTGTTATTTTAAGCCACTAAATTTGTGGTAATTTGTTAACAACAATAGAAAACTAATACACCATGTGGGTTCTAATCCTCCAATAAGATTTCTATTGTAGACTTAACAGGTCCAAGCATCTAATCCTCATAGCAGTCCTTTTAGAGTTATTAGGTAGGGTTTTTAAACATTTAATTGAAGTATAGTTGATTTACAATGTTGTGTTAATTTCTGCTGTACAGCAAAGTGATTCAGTTATATATATACACTCAGTTATATATATGTATATATATATACACACACACATTCTTTTCCATTATGTTTTATGACAAGATAGTAAATACAGTTCCGTGTGCTATACAGTAGGACCTTGTTGTTTATCCATCCTATATAAAATAGTTTGCATCAGGCAGGTATTTGTCTTATCGCCATTTCACAGGTGAAGCTCAGAGAGATGAAATACTTTTTCTAAGGTCTCAGAGGTAGTAAGTGACAGGCTGAGATTTTTCCTTAGGCAGTCTGACCTCAGAATCCACACTCCATGACTTCTCATTGCCCTTATGATCAGTCCAAATACTGACACATGGAATTGTCCCATCTATTTATTTTTCCTTTGGATGACTCAAATGGTGCGTTCAGTCTTGCCAAGACGACACTTCCCCAGAAATCCTTCCTCAACTCTTGCAGATGGATTAGGATTCTATTCTAGTATTCCTCTGGCACCTCATGCTCCCTGTTATCAGAGCACAGAAGGTCCTGTGTTGGACATGTTTAGCACCTGTGTTGAATACTGGAGCACAGTGGGTACTCAAATATTTATCGAGTGCATGAATGAATAAATAAAATATTTTATTCAAGAGGCAGTGAGGAGCCATTCAAGGTCTTGAAGCAAAGGAGTGATCTTATCAAGCCTGTGCTCCAAGGACAAGCTGGGAGCAAGACTTGCACACAATGAACCATCCTCATCAGCATTTGGGGATGAAAAACATCTTATTTGCATTTGGTCTTGGATTTCTTGAGCTGTGCAAGTTGGCTCTTATCTCCACTTGACCACATCTGGGTACTGGATAATGCCAGAAACTGTCGCGGTATCGACTAGGTTTCTGTTTATGAAGGTGGGATCTGGAAAAAGAGCTGTGGTTTGCAAAAGAGCTTGGGCCTGGAACTCCCTCTAGAATCAGGGGTTCCCTTACCAAGAAGGCTATGCGACGCCGATGCTATGTGAGGAGTCAAAGACACGACGATGCCAGGAAGTACCCCGCAAGTCTAGACTTTACTAATCTAATCTACACTTCCTCCTGGAGCAT
>SJYW01008780.1:170235-190181 GCA_006410735.1 Raphicerus campestris
TGGTGTTCCCTCCGGAGCTCAGAACTTCTGAGGAATGCGGGATCTAATCTCTCCTGCGGAGGTATTAACAATGGGGTGTGTGTGCCGTGCCAGCCTGGTATCAGCCTCACTGTGTAGGGGCTGGCTCCAGTTTCAGTGCTACATGGGAAGATAACTTAAGAGGTCTTACTCTGTAGAGAACTTTTTTTCCTTGGAGAGATTCTCTACTTGTTGCCAAGAGCGACCTGCTCACCTGACCTCCTCAAACCATTTGAGCTGTTTCCTTTTTAAGAGACAGGCTTCCCCCCTCCCTCCACCACCACCATGCTATTACAACATGTGTAGATATTTTCAGATTTTCAAGCAAAATGGGAATTAAAAGGCCGTTTTCTTAATTGATGTTTTCCAAAGACATTAGCTGGCATAATTATGGTTTTTTCATTTCGTCTGATGCAGAAAACACCTAAAGATTTGGTCTTGAGCATGATTAAAATGAGGAAGGGACCAAAAGAAACCCACTGTCCCCAGACAATCATCTGATCCCATAAACACAAAGCCTAATAATAGCTTTCTTTTGGAGGCAGAGGTAAAATCCTCACTAGAGTGTGACAAATGCTACTTGTCTGAATGGTTTATGCTGGCAATAGCCTGACCTGGTGGTTTTAAAATTATTGTGCTTTTTTCCCCGCCCCCAGGGTGGCAGGGAAGGTGGTTCTTGGACGTTTATTAACTCAAAAGAGAACACAGAAGTTGGCAGAACAGGACTGCCTGGCAGAAAGGGGCTGTTTTCCTTTTCACTATTATTATTTTAAACTTTGACGGGCTGCTGATGTCAGCAAATGTGCCTGAAGCCCATAAAGCAAATAAGCCACATCACAGGGAGGAGGCCTGCAAGGCTTTCTGGTGCCCTCTTTCTAGAACCTTCCCATGCTGGCCACCCGAAGGTGCTTCTCCGGCTACCTCTTGAGGCAGTGAAGGAAGTTTTGTTCATAACAAAGCGTGACCCAGTCTGCCCATATTTTCTTTCATCCAAATCAATTATTATATCCCCCAAAGGCACTTTCTGTGTGGGTAGGAGAAAGAAGAACAGGGTGAAAAAAGAAACAATGGTTCCTTTTACTGAGAACTCTTGCAAGCCTGAGGAAGGTGAAATATGGGGATAAAAAGTACCAAAACAGTGCCTGTGCTTAGAAAGTGCCTAGCAAATGCTAGATCGTCTTAACATTTCATTCACTTTTAAAACAATCAGCATGCCACTAAGAAATGAGGATGAATGTGTATGAATGCACCAGCACCAGGATTTAAGTGTGCTGGGAAAACCACCTCCTCTCCTGTGCTCCAAGTCTAGCAGAATTCCTGGGGAGGAATCAGCAAGCTTATGGAGGAGAGGATGAAATGGAGCCAACTCCTTACCAACCAACTCCATATTTTTTTGGAGTTGATAGGATTTATTGTATCTTTGATCTTAGTGATCCCATTCTCGGCCATCTCCCAAACCAAAAAGATTTTATCTGGCATCTCTGTTTACTTTCTCATAAAACACAATAATAGTGACAATGATTTGCTAATTAGAAAATTTATATTATATAGTCTTTATGGTGGTCCTAAAAATAACAAGAAGGAAGTCACTCAAAATCACCTTAAGTTATCATTATCAAAATTTGGTATATTTCCTTCCAGACCTTTTGAATTGTGAAGATTTCATATTTTGCTTCTATTTTTAAATATAATTTTAATGAGATTTTCTGAATGCTTTTAGGCTCAGATCGACAGACTCCTTGTATACTGCTCCACCCATGCATTGGACGCACCCCATTGCGTATAATTGTTGTCATGTTATTAGGTTGTTCCCGATTTTTTTTCTATTATAAAACAACACTGTGATAAGCTTCTTTGTGTACATATCTGCTTTCCTAATTAGATACTGCTCTCCACCAATAAGATAGGTTCCCAAAAAGAATTCTCAGGTCAAAGAGTACAAACACTTAAAGGCTTGATACTTAATTGCCAAATTGCCTTTCAAAAGATTTGGTCTAATTACAATCTGCCTTGCATAACAGTACATATTTCACCACACCTTGACTCTCACTAGGTACTATATTTTGTTAAGAAGGTATTTTAACCAAAATTAATTAGTTAATTCATTGTGGCCCCTGGAATCCAGGACTGGCAACCACTGACTTAAAATATCCATACAGCCTGAAGGGCAGGTCATCTAACCAGAAGTGTTAAGAGGACACGGTGCTTTCTATTCTTCCTACTTCCTTAATTTCTCTGAACTCTTGCTTATTAGTAGCAATCTGGTCTAGGGGACCCATCTGAGCAGGAGGGTCAAAAACTCTACAAGAGCAACTTAAGGGGATTAATGAATAGAATCAGATTTATAGAAAGAAAATATTCACTGTCTTTTTCCATCTTGAGTCTAGTAGAAAAGTTTATCCTCAGAAGGTGATATCATAGAACATACTTACTTTCATGCCTCTCCCTATCCATTCTATCAAACCAAAATAAATACATAAGCCCACTTGTTTATTAACTGCCTATAATTAACAGTTTAGATTTTCCTAGGCATTTCTTTCTACATTTGATACAATACTTGAATTCACCCTTAAATTCTTAAAAAGGGAAAATTTGATCATGACAGTTTGTGAGGTTTTCAGTGTGAAAGTGTTTGTGAAATGTGTTCTCCTAAAGAGAAATGAAGGGGAATGAGGAAGGACTCTATACTTGAGTGCTTTCCAAATGCCAGCTCCTCATGCTGAGCTCCCGGGCATTTTTTTCCTGCATTCGTCATTTGTGATAGTCCTTTTTAACCTCCAGTTTTTACAGATAAAGAAGCTAAGGCCATCCATGTGGTGAGTACTAGATGCAAGAGTCTAACCTAAGCCTGACTAAAATCTGTACCCATTTTGGGTACAGATCACTCCAGGTACATTTACCTTAGAAAAGCTCTGCACACTCAGAAAAAGATTGCTCACAGCCCTCAGAGTGTCGGCACTGGAGAAAGTGGTACTCAGAGACTATCAAGTCTTGTCCAGGTGTTTCCACCAGGGAGATGGAATGATTTTTTTCAAAACCATAGGGCCAGTAAGTGTGAGGATTTAGGACAAGATGGAGGAGAAATTCTTATGTAAATATCTGGGCATCTCTCTGAGAGTTGAAGACTTCGCCAGTATTCTCGCATAAGATCAGTACCCTCTGTGTCACTACGGAGGCTTTGACTGAGTGTCCCAAGGACAAGGTGCGTAGTCAGAAACCTGGAATCCTTGGCCATCAGAGCAGACAGCTGTGCCCTGTTCACAGTCACATCTGGAAGGCGGTAGCAACCATGACTGTGCTGGAGCTGCCCCTAGCTTTTCCCCAGGCCTTGTTCCTGAGTGAGCCTCTGGTACATGAGGCTCGGAGAAGGGTGAAGGGAGGCAGAGTTGGGTCTTCCAAAGATCCCTGTGCCCAGGGTGTTGGGCAGGCACACCTGATTTATTGCATTCTGTGTCCATGCTGACTCCACTGCACATGTGGATACCTAGAGTGAATTGCTGTGAAGGACTACTGCCCCAATCTCTGCCCCTCTCATCCAGTCCCATGCAAATTTTTCCTGTTTCACACATCTCCAGGATTCTTTCTTGCTTTCAGGATAAAATCCACATTTCTTAGCACAATTTATAAGGTTGTTGCTTAGCCAGCGCAAGACCTGTCTTCAGAGTCATTCTTTCCCACCTTAAGACCACAGAGTTGAGTGGATGGTATTTCTTCATTAAAGTCACACTGCCATGCTCAGTTTGTACAAGGTCCCTTTTCTGATTTTTACTTCGTGTTTCCTCCCCCAGTCCTACTTCCATTTCCTTTCTCCTCATCGTAGACACCTATTTTAGTGTATTTAGTCTACGATCTTCCAAAGCCATCCTAGCACATTCAGGGCTGTCATGTTGCACACCTCCAGGGGGCACCATTCATGCCGTATTCTGGAATCATGCAGCAGAGGGCGCCATTCACATAGGAAACTGTGTGAATGGTAACCCTGAAGTTGAGGAACGTACTGGCACAATCCCTTTGCTTCTGTGCGTTTATGTATCCTTGGAAAGTAGAAAGTCTGTGGGCTTATGTTTAGTATATATGATCTTTGTTGAGCTACAAAGCTCATTACATTTCTCCTTTTTACATGATACCGTGTTTGTGTGAGTACTCCACACTACAGTTTGTAAATCTCATTCATTATCTCTGACATGTATAGTATACTGTTACTTTAATTTATACATTTCCTTAGTGGGCTTCCCTGGTGTCTCAGAAGGTAAATAATCTGCCTGCAATGCAGGAGGCCTGGGTTCTGTCCCTGGGTGGGGAACATCCCCTGGAGAAGGAAATGGCAACCCACTCCAGTATTCTGGCCTGGAGGATTCCATGGACAGAGGAGTCTGGTAGGCTACAGTCTGCACCAGGTAGTCGGACAGAACTGAGCAACTAACATTAGTGAGAGACATCTAGATTGTAACCAAGTCCTCAAAGAGTGTTGCAGTAATGTCTGCAATGTTGCAGACAGAGATCAATGGCCACCTGTGAGAATTTGAGGTTTAAAACCCAGCTGTTTTAGTGCTAAATGGCTTGATTGCTCTTCCAAAAGGCTCTACCAGGTCAGGCTTTCATCAGCAGTGAAGATTCCCATTTTCCACGTAGCCTTACCAGCACTTGATATTATCCAACTTTCTACTATTTACAAGTTTGCTTTACTTGACATTTCTTTTAAATTCTAGGTGAACTTGACCTTCCTATGCCCATTATCCTTTGGGTTCTGTTCATTGCCTGTTGTTATCAACCATTTTTCCTTTGGGTCTCCTCTTTCTGGCAGATTTGCAAGAGTTCCTTCTTCTGACTGTTACTTTCTTATTAACCTTAGAACAAGTGTAAATATCTTACTCTAATTTGTCCTTCATCTTTAGCTGTATTTCTGGTATTTGTTGTTGAAAAATTGATTTGATTTTAATATAGTCAAATCCAGCACCCCCATCTTTCCCTTATGGTTTGTGGTTTAGAGTTCTTGGTTAAGAAATTGCATAAAAGTATGACACTATATTTTCTTCTATTAATATTAGCCTCACATTCTCCACCCCCCCCCCCTTCATTCTCTCTGTCTTTTCCTTTACTTCACTTTTTTTTTTAATCCTCTACCTCCCTGGTTCCTTTCTCACTCATTAACTGGAATACTTCTAAAGAAAGATTCTCCCTTTGTCAAACATCACCCTGAAGAACAGTTTAAATGTTGATTATCCTGAAATATAGGATAAAAGCAACATTTCTACATTTTATTTTTATTTATGGTATTCAAAATAATGTGATTTCCCCCTAGCATTCTCCAAAGGTAGCTAATGAGTTTTTTATTCTTTGTTCATCCTTTTGGGAATCATTAAATTTTGAACTTAAAATATTTAATATGTTTCAGCCTACTGTATTTTTGGTACTATTATGGGCTGAGTGGGGGCTTCTTTGGTTAGTTCTGAATCCTTTTCACACATTTTTCATAATATTTGATAGCTTCCTTTGCTCTTTGTTGTGTCAAGATGTTCCAAGCTCAGACTGTACATTTTCTGACTCAGACCTGAAATCAACCATCACTATAAGAAGTTCTGATTCCTTTTAATGGGAAATGCTATATCTTTTTAATTAAAAATTTTAAACTTTATGTTGGAGTATAGTTGATTAACAATGTGTTAATGTGTTAACAATGTGTTAATTTCAAAGTGATTCAGTTATTGTTGTTGTTCAGTCGCTAAGTTGTGTCCAACTTTGTGACCCCATTGACTGCAGCACACCAGGCTTCCTTGTCCTTCACTATCTCTCACAGTTTGCTCACACTCATGTCCATTGAGTCAGTGATGCTATCCAACCATCTCATCCTTTGTCATCCCCTTCTCCTCCTGCCCTCAGTCTTTCCCAATATCAAGGTCTTTTCCAATAAGTCGGCTCTTCCCAATCAGATGGCCAAAGTATTGGAACTTTAGCTTTAGCATCAGTCCTTCCAATGACTATTCAGGGTTGATTTCTTTAAGGATTGATTGACCTCCTTGTCATCCAGTCCAGTTTAATCTTGCTCAGTTGTGTCGGACTCTTTGCGACCCCATGGACTACAGCACACCAGGCTTCCCTGTCCATCACCAACTCCGAGTCTACCATTGAGTCCATTGAGTCAGTGAGGCTATCCAACTATCTCATCTTCTGTCATCCCCTTCTCCTCCTGTCTTCANGGAATGAGGAAGGACTCTATACTTGAGTGCTTTCCAAATGCCAGCTCCTCATGCTGAGCTCCCGGGCATTTTTTTCCTGCATTTGTCATTTGTGATAGTCCTTTTTAACCTCCAGTTTTTATAGATAAAGAAGCTAAGGCCATCCATGTGGTGAGTACTAGATGCAAGAGTCTAACCTAAGCCTGACTAAAATCTGTACCCATTTTGGGTACAGATCACTCCAGGTACATTTACCTTAGAAAAGCTCTGCACACTCAGAAAAAGATTGCTCACAGCCCTCAGAGTGTCGGCACTGGAGAAAGTGGTACTCAGAGACTATCAAGTCTTGTCCAGGTGTTTCCACCAGGGAGATGGAATGATTTTTTTCAAAACCATAGGGCCAGTAAGTGTGAGGATTTAGGACAAGATGGAGGAGAAATTCTTATGTAAATATCTGGGCATCTTTCTGAGAGTTGAAGACTTCGCCAGTATTCTCGCATAAGATCAGTACCCTCTGTGTCACTACGGAGGCTTTGACTGAGTGTCCCAAGGACAAGGTGCGTAGTCAGAAACCTGGAATCCTTGGCCATCAGAGCAGACAGCTGTGCCCTGTTCACAGTCACATCTGGAAGGCGGTAGCAACCATGACTGTGCTGGAGCTGCCCCTAGCTTTTCCCCAGGCCTTGTTCCTGAGTGAGCCTCTGGTACATGAGGCTCGGAGAAGGGTGAAGGGAGGCAGAGTTGGGTCTTCCAAAGATCCCTGTGCCCAGGGTGTTGGGCAGGCACACCTGATTTATTGCATTCTGTGTCCATGCTGACTCCACTGCACATGTGGATACCTAGAGTGAATTGCTGTGAAGGACTACTGCCCCAATCTCTGCCCCTCTCATCCAGTCCCATGCAAATTTTTCCTGTTTCACACATCTCCAGGATTCTTTCTTGCTTTCAGGATAAAATCCACATTTCTTAGCACAATTTATAAGGTTGTTGCTTAGCCAGCGCAAGACCTGTCTTCAGAGTCATTCTTTCCCACCTTAAGACCACAGAGTTGAGTGGATGGTATTTCTTCATTAAAGTCACACTGCCATGCTCAGTTTGTACAAGGTCCCTTTTCTGATTTTTACTTCGTGTTTCCTCCCCCAGTCCTACTTCCATTTCCTTTCTCCTCATCGTAGACACCTATTTTAGTGTATTTAGTCTACGATCTTCCAAAGCCATCCTAGCACATTCAGGGCTGTCATGTTGCACACCTCCAGGGGGCACCATTCATGCCGTATTCTGGAATCATGCAGCAGAGGGCGCCATTCACATAGGAAACTGTGTGAATGGTAACCCTGAAGTTGAGGAACGTACTGGCACAATCCCTTTGCTTCTGTGCGTTTATGTATCCTTGGAAAGTAGAAAGTCTGTGGGCTTATGTTTAGTATATATGATCTTTGTTGAGCTACAAAGCTCATTACATTTCTCCTTTTTACATGATACCGTGTTTGTGTGAGTACTCCACACTACAGTTTGTAAATCTCATTCATTATCTCTGACATGTATAGTATACTGTTACTTTAATTTATACATTTCCTTAGTGGGCTTCCCTGGTGTCTCAGAAGGTAAATAATCTGCCTGCAATGCAGGAGGCCTGGGTTCTGTCCCTGGGTGGGGAACATCCCCTGGAGAAGGAAATGGCAACCCACTCCAGTATTCTGGCCTGGAGGATTCCATGGACAGAGGAGTCTGGTAGGCTACAGTCTGCACCAGGTAGTCGGACAGAACTGAGCAACTAACATTAGTGAGAGACATCTAGATTGTAACCAAGTCCTCAAAGAGTGTTGCAGTAATGTCTGCAATGTTGCAGACAGAGATCAATGGCCACCTGTGAGAATTTGAGGTTTAAAACCCAGCTGTTTTAGTGCTAAATGGCTTGATTGCTCTTCCAAAAGGCTCTACCAGGTCAGGCTTTCATCAGCAGTGAAGATTCCCATTTTCCACGTAGCCTTACCAGCACTTGATATTATCCAACTTTCTACTATTTACAAGTTTGCTTTACTTGACATTTCTTTTAAATTCTAGGTGAACTTGACCTTCCTATGCCCATTATCCTTTGGGTTCTGTTCATTGCCTGTTGTTATCAACCATTTTTCCTTTGGGTCTCCTCTTTCTGGCAGATTTGCAAGAGTTCCTTCTTCTGACTGTTACTTTCTTATTAACCTTAGAACAAGTGTAAATATCTTACTCTAATTTGTCCTTCATCTTTAGCTGTATTTCTGGTATTTGTTGTTGAAAAATTGATTTGATTTTAATATAGTCAAATCCAGCACCCCCATCTTTCCCTTATGGTTTGTGGTTTAGAGTTCTTGGTTAAGAAATTGCATAAAAGTATGACACTATATTTTCTTCTATTAATATTAGCCTCACATTCTCCACCCCCCCCCCCTTCATTCTCTCTGTCTTTTCCTTTACTTCACTTTTTTTTTTAATCCTCTACCTCCCTGGTTCCTTTCTCACTCATTAACTGGAATACTTCTAAAGAAAGATTCTCCCTTTGTCAAACATCACCCTGAAGAACAGTTTAAATGTTGATTATCCTGAAATATAGGATAAAAGCAACATTTCTACATTTTATTTTTATTTATGGTATTCAAAATAATGTGATTTCCCCCTAGCATTCTCCAAAGGTAGCTAATGAGTTTTTTATTCTTTGTTCATCCTTTTGGGAATCATTAAATTTTGAACTTAAAATATTTAATATGTTTCAGCCTACTGTATTTTTGGTACTATTATGGGCTGAGTGGGGGCTTCTTTGGTTAGTTCTGAATCCTTTTCACACATTTTTCATAATATTTGATAGCTTCCTTTGCTCTTTGTTGTGTCAAGATGTTCCAAGCTCAGACTGTACATTTTCTGACTCAGACCTGAAATCAACCATCACTATAAGAAGTTCTGATTCCTTTTAATGGGAAATGCTATATCTTTTTAATTAAAAATTTTAAACTTTATGTTGGAGTATAGTTGATTAACAATGTGTTAATGTGTTAACAATGTGTTAATTTCAAAGTGATTCAGTTATTGTTGTTGTTCAGTCGCTAAGTTGTGTCCAACTTTGTGACCCCATTGACTGCAGCACACCAGGCTTCCTTGTCCTTCACTATCTCTCACAGTTTGCTCACACTCATGTCCATTGAGTCAGTGATGCTATCCAACCATCTCATCCTTTGTCATCCCCTTCTCCTCCTGCCCTCAGTCTTTCCCAATATCAAGGTCTTTTCCAATAAGTCGGCTCTTCCCAATCAGATGGCCAAAGTATTGGAACTTTAGCTTTAGCATCAGTCCTTCCAATGACTATTCAGGGTTGATTTCTTTAAGGATTGATTGACCTCCTTGTCATCCAGTCCAGTTTAATCTTGCTCAGTTGTGTCGGACTCTTTGCGACCCCATGGACTACAGCACACCAGGCTTCCCTGTCCATCACCAACTCCGAGTCTACCATTGAGTCCATTGAGTCAGTGAGGCTATCCAACTATCTCATCTTCTGTCATCCCCTTCTCCTCCTGTCTTCAATCTTTTCCAGCATAAGAGTTTTTTTCAAATGAGTCAGCTCTTCACATCAGGTGGCCAAAGTATTGGAGTTTCAGCTTCAACATCAGTCCTTCCAATGAACATTCAGGACTGATCTCCTTTAGGATGGACTGGTTGGATCTCCTTGCAGCCCAAGGGACTCTCAAGAGTCTTCTCCAACACCACAGTTCAAAAGCATCAATTCTTCGGCGCTCAGCTTTCTTCACAGTCCAACTCTCACATCCATACATGACAACTGGAAAAACCATAGCCTTGACTAGATGGACCTTTGCTGGCAAAGTAATGTCTCTGCTTTTGAGTATGCTGTCCAAGGGACTCTCAAGAGTCCTTTCCTGCATCACAGTTTGAAAGCATCAGTTCTTTGGTGCTCAGCCTTCTTTATGGTCCAACTCTCATATCCATACATGACTACTGGAAACACCATAACTTCAAGTATACAGATCTTTGTTGGCAAAGTGATGTCTGCTTTTTAATGTGCTAAGTTTTTCATAGCTTTCCTTCCAAGGAGCAAGCATCTTTTAATTTCATGGCTGTAGTCACAGTTCACAGTGATTTTGGAGCCCAAGAAAATAAAATTTGTCACTGTTTCCATTGTTTCCCCATCTATTTGCCATGAAGTAATGGGACAAGATGCCATGATCTTAGTCTTTTGAATGTTATTTTAAGCCAGCTTTTAAACTCTCTTCTTTCACCCTTATCAAGAGGCTCTTTAGTTCCTCTTTGCTTTCTGCCATTAGGGTGGTGTCATCTGCATATCTGAGCTTGTTGATATTTCTCCTGACAATCTTGAGTTCAGCTTGTGATTCATCCAGCCAGCATTTCTCATGATATGCATATAAGTTAAATAAGCAGGATGACAATATACAGACTTGAATGTACCCCTTTCACAATTTTGAACCAGTCCATTGTTCCATGTCCTTTTCTAACTGTTGCTTGTTGACCTGCATGCAGGTTTCTCAGGAGGCAGGTAAGGTGGTCTGGTGTTCCCATCTCTTTAAGAATTTTATTGTGATCCACACAGTCAAAGGCTTTAGTGTAGTCAGTGAAGCACAAGTAGATGTTTCCTTGGAATTTCTTTGCTTTTTCTATGATCCAACGAATGTTGGCAATTCAATCTCTGGCTCCTCTGCCTTGTACATTTGGAAGTTTTCAGTTATACACATACATTTATCTATTCTTTTTCAAATTCTTTTTATCATATACGTTATTAAGCAGAGTTCT
The DNA here is from genome assembly GCA_006410735.1 of Raphicerus campestris. Classification (NCBI taxonomy): domain Eukaryota; kingdom Metazoa; phylum Chordata; class Mammalia; order Artiodactyla; family Bovidae; genus Raphicerus; species Raphicerus campestris. The sequence goes on from SJYW01008780.1 coordinate 181,221, forward strand.
GTGTTCTATACAGTAGGTCCTTGCTGGTTATCTATTTTAAATATAGCAGTATGTACATGTCAGTCTCAAACCCCCAATGTATTCCTCCTCTTTCCCCCTAATAATGACAAGTTTGCTCTCTAAGTCTGTGAGTCTATTTCTGTTTTGTAAATAAATTCATTTGAAACATTTCTAAAGAGCCCACATATTAGCAATATCTTGTGATATTTGTTTTTGGCTTCTTCTCTTAGTATGATAATCTCTAGGTCTCTCCATGTTGCTGCAAATGGCATTATTTCATCCTTTTTAATGGCTAAGTAATACTCTACTGCATATATATATACCACATCCTCTTTCCTCTGCTCAGCCCTTGATAACCTCTATTATCTTCTTTGAAAAAAATGTCTATTCAAGTCCTTTGTCCACTTTGAATTAGATTGTTGTTGTTACTCTTATTGTTGAGTTGTAAGAGTTCTTCATATGCTCTGAATAGCAATCCCTTCTCAGATATATGATTTATAAATATTTTCTGCCATTCCATTTATTGCCTTTGTTGATGTGTTTGATGCATAAGTTAAAAAAATTTTTTTTATGCAATCCAACTAACTTATTTTTCCCTTTGTTGTGTTCTTTTGGTGTTATATCCAAGAAATCCTTATAAATCCTATGTCTGGAAGCTTTTCTTCTATTTTCTTCTAAGAGTTTTATAGTTTTAGCTCTTACACTTAGGTTTTTGATGATTTTTTTTGACAGTATTCTTATTATTTTTATTGACAAGTGGCTTTTTGGAGGTTCTTTCTGTGCCATTCCCACTTAAGTCACTTACAAGATTTTTTTTTCTCTCTCTTTTTTTTCTTTCATTAGATGTATAGATTTTTCTTTGACTAATTTCAATGTTATACATTTAATTTTGCTCTTCTATTTTCCAACCATACTTCTGCNGGCTTTTTGGAGGTTCTTTCTGTGCCATTCCCACTTAAGTCACTTACAAGATTTTTTTCTCTCTCTCTTTTTTTTCTTTCATTGGATGTATAGATTTTTCTTTGACTAATTTCAATGTTATACATTTAATTTTGCTCTTCTATTTTCCAACCATACTTCTGCTTATTTTTTCTGACCTCTATATAAACTTGTAAGTGCTGTGTTTACCCCCAAGCAAGAATCTTAACATACTAGTTTCATTTATCAGATCTCTCACCCTCTTCATTTTGATATCATCTATAATTTCAGTTATATAAAATATTATGTAGCTAATAATCTTTCTCAGTATATTTTATTGGGATCACAGTAAATATATATATATATATATATTCCTGAGTGAATTGATATCTTTATTAAGCCATTCTGCTCAAGAATATGATAATAATAAAGTATAACAAATTACTCCCAAATTCAATGTGGCTTAAAATAATATTCATTTGTTCTCACTTATGTACCTGTGAGTCATTTGGGGGTCAGTTGATTCTGGCAAGTCTCTGCTGAACTTGGCTTTAATCTGTGGGTTGGGCTTAGGTGCAGGATGGGCTGAATCTGTGAGATGGGTCTGCCATCCTTTTTGGACCAGTGGCATAGAGCTTTCCCCAAGGTCCTCTGGAATTGTTACAGAGGCCTTCAGTTCAGTTCAGTTCAGTTCAGTCACTCAGTCGTGTCCAACTCTGTGACTCCATGAATCGCAGCATGCCAGGCCTCCCTGTCCATCACCAACTCCTGGAGTTCACTCAGACTCACATTCATCGAGTCAGTGATGCCATCCAGCCATCTCATCTCTGTCGTCCCCTTATCGTCCTGCCCCCAATCCCTCCCAGCATCAGAGTCTTTTCCAATGAGTCAACTCTTCGCATGAGGTGGCCAAAGTACTGGAGTTTCAGCTTTAGTATCATTCCCTCCAAAGAAATCCCAGGGCTGATCTCCTTCAGAATGGACTGGTTGGATCTCCTTGCAGTCTAAGGGACTCTCAAGAGTCTTCTCCAACACCACAGTTCAAACGCATCAATTAACCTGGAAGTTTTGTTTTTCACACCTTCTTCCGTGAGCCTTGGCTTGCTCAATCCAAGTCAACACACAAATGTTGAGTTCATGCTGTACATCAAGGCTAGGGGTTAAGCCTGCAAAAGCAAGAATCAGTAAAATAGGTAACATTAAATAATTAAAAAGTGCCCTTTAAGACACTGGTATTGGGATTTTAAATTTATTAAGCCTTTTGAACTAATATTTTTCCTAAAGAGAAAACTGGTTATATAAACCATGTTATAGTCATATTACTATATTGATATTACACAGCTACTAAAATAATTAGATATGCATTGCTGACATGAAAACAATCATGTATATTATATTGTCAAAAAGCAAGGAAATAGCAATAGTATAAACTTATTTCATAACTCTAAAAATTAGACATTTCTTAGCTTTGTCTACAGAAAAGGTCTGGAATCAATTTCTGCCTAGGAGTATTGCTAACACCTATATTTGATATCTAAATACCATTTTTTTCTATTAAAAAGACTCCTTGAAGTGATGGTTGATTCCAAATTCATGATGAGAAATAGATAAGATAGGCTTGCTATATCCTGTGTTTCAGAAAGCAAGGAAACTGTAGAGGATTTTATGCTATATATAGACTCAGGGGCAACCTGGAAGGGCTTCAAAGTTAAAGACAAGAAAAAATAAATTTCAGTGAGAAAAACAGCTATAGTAAATTGAAACATACTGTGAATTGAAACAAAAATATGAAAGACTAAGAGTTCACGATGATATTACAAAAAGTTAACCTATTAATCAACTTTGGTGAATATGAGGTGGCTAGGATGCCAAGCTGTTACTCTGGAAGTTAGTGATAAAGAGTGCATTTTTTTCTGTCTGTCTTGTACATGCTGTGTTTCTAAGTCATCAGTTGATGAGGGAAGATTTTTCTTTTTACAAAAGAATTTCATCTAGCAAATGCAGAAGAAATGATAGAATTAGAAAATTACCCATATGCAACCCATAACAAATTAATGCATCTAGATAGTGATCATTGATGATATTAAAATGAGCAGGTGTCAAGTTAATGGGAAACTGTATAGTGGATGGATCAGTTGATAACACTGACATCCATGGGACATCCAGTCATGATGGACCTCCTACTATGATAAAATAGAAAGCACTTAGCCCATGTATTAAATATTCCACCCCAAATAATATTCCACCCAAATAATTGAGTCTGAATCTAATCAAGTCTAGTTCTATTGTGGAGCTTATAGGAAACAGGGAGAAGGGAAGAATATGTGGAATAATATACTGAGTAGGTCATAGTCAAATCTAGACTGGGCAATTCTATAGGGCAAAAAATCCATGTATAAGTAACCTAAAAGAGGGAATGGAAATAAACTATTATAACTGAAAGAGACTAACAGACATTCCAACAAGTTATGTACTTTATTTGGGATAATAACTTGAACAAACCAAGGGTTAAAAAAATTTTAGGGACAACCAGGAAAAACAGAAACAGACTATTTATTAAAGGATGATTGCTATTTTTAGATATAATAATGACAAAATGATTGTTTTTGAAAGGTTTTACCTATTGCTACTGTTGCTAAGTCACTTCAGTCGTGTCCGACTCTGTGACCCCATAGACGGCAGTCCACCAGGCTCCCCCATCCCTGGGATTCTTCAGGCAAGAACATTGGAGTGGGTTGCCGTTTCCTTCTCCAATGCATGAAANCTATTGCTGCTGCTGCTAAGTCACTTCAGTTGTGTCCGACTGTGCGACCCCATAGACGGCAGCCCACCAGGCTCCCCCATCCCTGGGATTCTCCAGGCAAGAACATTGGAGTGGGTTGCCGTTTTCCTTCTCCAATGCATGAAAGTGAAAAGTGAAAGTGAAGTCGTGCAGTCGTGCCCGACTCTTCGCAACCTGTTAGAAAAACAAAATAAAATACTATGGTGAAATAAGATAATGTCTGAGATTTGCTGGAATATTTCACGAGAAACTTGGATGGTCAGGAGAGATAAATAAAATTGGCAAGTTGTTGATATTTTTGTTGAAGGTAGGTGATAGGTATACAGGGGTACATTATACTGTTCTCTGGGTTTATGGATTGGTTTGAGGATTGTAATAGTAGAAAGTGAAAAAAATTGCAGAAGAGAAGAATATAAAATACATATTAAAATTTTTTTATTTTTAATAAAACAGAATAATAAACTTTGTTATGCTATTTTCTCTGGTTATCTTTGGGAAATAGGATCAGGGAGTGATATGAGAAACTGCTTTTTTTATTTTATAAATTTGTATATCATTTGATTTTTTAAGCAAGTATATATAACTTAAATAACTAAAAAAAAAGAATAAAGTGTCATAATTAAGGTATGAGCAAAGTACTGTGGGAGACTGTTTTCTTATATCTTGGGTAAACATAGCTGTTGAAAATAGGATCTAAAGCCATGAGAGTGAAGGATGCACTGAATCACTGGAGTAGGTTCAGCCTGACCCTGAACCAACCAATCTGTAGACCTTCGGGGATAAGAAAGTGACCTCTGTCTCTGGGACAGATGATCTTCTCATCATGTCACTGGCAGCAAAGCAGGCTTTTGAGTAGAGTGAGTCTTTGATCAATTGCTTAAAGGAAAGTATTTAATCTGATCATTCTGTGTTCAAGTTTTGAACTAATCTCTTAATGCCTGAATTAATTACTTAGTTATGAAGGTGTTAACCAGTTACTCATTTTTCAGCCATGACTGTCTTCTACATGAGTGCATTTTCTGAGTATGTCCAGATCCAGGAGGAAAGGGTAGCTGAGGGGCATAAAAGATAACTGTAGCATAAGTGAGTCTAAACCCCTGACTGCTTGGGGCCCTGGGGAGTTTCTGCAGGGGATCCACACAACCCATACCCACAGCAGGCAGTCAGAGGGCATAATAAAGCATCTTTCACATTCATGTACTGCTAGTTTGTGAATCTTTGTAGATGGCATTATGATGAATACATAAAATCCTTTCTGAAGTTAGAGGACTCTTAAGATTTTCTGTGTCAACTACTATTACTCAGATATATCTAAACTTTTTGATAGTAGAACGTATCCTCATATGGAAAGAGAACAGGAACCACCGCCTATATTTATTAATTTTATTAATTATTCTTAAGTTGCTCTTCAGGATTGTAAGTTGGAGTGCTCTTTCTATTTGCTATTTTCCCAAAAGTTAAATCCCAGGCATATTTCTGCCCTACTGTTCACTGGGACATCTGAAGCTGCCATGGCTCCCTTCTCCTTGCTCCCAGGGTGCCTTACACACAGCTCCATTAATACTGATTTACACTGGCCATCCCACTGGTGTCTCCCCCACTATAGCGGCAAGGGAAGGGGAGTTGGGAGAGGTGAGGATAAGGATTCATTGACTTAAACTCATGAGCATCCATGGGCTCAGAAACTAGAGACAAAGAGATGAACAGGATACACTCCTGACTGTCACAGAGCTCACTGAGTAAGAGGTGTGGGGGTAAAGGATAGACAACAAGTAGATAATCACAATATACTATATGGCTCCCATGGGAAAGTTAAGGAGGCATCTAACCCAGATTGTGGAAGTCAGAGACCCTGGGAGCAGATGACGCCCAGGCTGCGATTTGAAGGACTGGTTAGAGTTGACCAAGTTGAAGTGGGAGAGGGAGGGACTAGTTAATGCAAAGTGCAGAAGACAGCAGAAAGCCAGAGCTGAGAGGTGGAAAGTGGGGCGAGAGGAGGCTGGTGAGGTGGGTAGGGGCTAGACCGTGAGAGGTCCTGTGTGCCATGATGGAGACTGTAGACTTAATCTTGAGACAAAAGAGAAGACATTAGAGGTTTAAAGGCAGAAATCTGCCATGAGCAGATGTGTCTGCTTGAATCATAACCTTGGCTACAGGGTGGATGACAGTTCGTGTGTGCAAAACCAGAAAATGGAGAGATGTGTCAGGAGGCTGACTCCTGACGCAGCAAAGATTCAGGTGGAGGGCTGAATGAAGTCAGTAGTCATTGGAATGAAGAGAGAGCAGACCCCGGGGACACTGAGGAGTGGAATGGGTTGGCTGGGTGCTGGGTGCTGGATTGGACGTGCAGAAGGAAGACTCGCGGATGATAACCAGGTTTCTGGTCTGGGAAATGGGTGGCTAGTCACAGAGGTACGGAATATGGGAGGAGGAGGTGGTTTGAGAGAAGACAGTGAGGAAATCAAACTCTGTTTGGGTGAGGTTCTTTCTCTTTCGACTTTTCTAGGAGGTGATTGGCTGACAAAATCACCAAGGAAGTGAAAGCGTCAAGCCACAGAGTAGCATATAGTTCTTCCTATTTTTGGTGTACAGGGCCATTTTTTGAACATACACATCAGGACGGAAAGGCCGACCTGCAGTTGCACATGGTCACACATTGTTTGGAGCAGCAACAGTGAAGACAAACCTCTGTGCTTTAAGGAAATGGGGACATTTCATCTTCTGAGGGCAAAACTGTATTGCTTAGAAACAGTGCTGCAAAGTAAAGTAATCTGGCTAATCCCAGACGGNACACATTGTTTGGAGCAGCAACAGTGAAGACAAACCTCTGTGCTTTAAGGAAATGGGGACATTTCATCTTCTGAGGGCAAAACTGTATTGCTTAGAAACAGTGCTGCAAAGTAAAGTAATCTGGCTAATCCCAGACAGGTGGTGGGACCTAAAATAATGCAACTGCTAGGAATTCCCTGGTGGTCCAGTGGTTAGTACTCTGTGCTCTCACAGCCAAGGCCCCAGGTTCAATCCCTGGTAGGGGAACTAAATCCCACAAGCCACACAGTATGGCCATAAATAAATAAATAAATAATACTGCAACTGCTGAGAAAAACTCTAAGACATGGTGAAGAGTTTAAGATTTGGAGCCATAGGTTAAAATCCAGGCTTTTCCACTTGCTGATTCTCTGACTTGCTAATTCTATGGTTTAGATTAAATTATTAGCCTAGAAAAGTTAAGAATAATAATAAGTACCTCACAAAGTCATTGTGCAAGTGATATGAATTTTAATTTTGTAGACTTATGGTTTTGCACTAGGCAATGCCAAGTGCCTTGCTCCATTTAGTCCTTCTTTTAGTCATGTATTCAAATGTGTTCATTTGTATAGTCACCAACACCCACTGTAAGTGCACACTACATGCCAGCCACTGTGGCAGCCCCAGAGGATACAAAGTTGTATAAGACATGATCCAATGAGGACAAGGGGCTTCTCTGATAGCTCAGCTGGTAAAGAATCCACCTGCAACTCAGAAGACCCTGGTTCAATTTCTGGGTGAGGAAGATCCCCTGGAGAAGGGAAAGGCAATCCACTCCAGTACTCTGGCCTGGAGAATTCCATAGACTATAGTCCATGGGGTCACAAAGAGTCAGACACGACTGAACAACTTTCACTTCACTTTACTTCACAATGAGGGCAAGAGATAAAAAAACAAAGACAGGGAACATAGTAATTAGGTGGTCCAAAAGTTTGGAACAGACATGAGGAGGGCCTGAACTAGGGGATGGGCTTGAGCAGGGATGGAGACTTTTAGAAACTTGCCTATCTCACTGTGCTGTGCTTAGTCAGTCATGCCTGACTCTTTGACCCCATGGACTGCAGCCCACCAGCCTCCTCTGTTCATGGGATTTTTCAGACAAGAATACTGGAGAGGGTTGTTATGCCCTCCTCCAGGTGATCTTCCTGACCCAGGGATCGAACCCAGGTCTCCCTTATTGCAGGCATATTCTTTACCGTCTGAGCCATCAGGGAAGCCCTGCCTCACTCTCATGTGGAGGTTAATCACTGGCGGAGGATGAGGGAGAATGAGCAACCTGGAATGAGTCCCAGATTTTCAGGTTGGGCAAATGGAAAGATATGGGTGAGTGCTTTTCTTGAATGGTGTGGACTGGCTCTTGGCATAAAGTGGGAGTGGGAGATGGTGAGCTTAGCTTGGAATCTGCTGTGTTGAGGTGCCTGTGGGTGCATCTGATGGGGGGAGGGAAGCCATGCACAGGGAATCAGATGCTCAAAGAGCGTAGAGTGGGAATAGGAGGTACTGAAGTTAGAGCTCTAGATAACATGGGGTTTAAGTAGTAAATAGAAAAAGAAGAATTCACAAAGACTAAGAAAAAAACAGAAGCAGGCAAAAGGAAAAGCAACATTGTGGATATCATGTTTAGGGAAAGTGAGTTTCAAAACAAGGGTGGCTACCAGTACTCATTCTATTTGGCAGTTTATAACCGTAATCTTGGAGAAGGGAATGTCAGAAGACTGAGGGTGCTGAAACCACATTTAGTGGCTTGAGAAGTGAGTGGGAAGTGGAAAGATGGGGAGAGCAAGTAATGAGAATTCGTTTGAGAAGCCTGGTATGAGGAGAGTGGGGATGTGACTGTAGTGGTTAAAGGATGCAAAGGCAGAATGGAAGGTGAGGGGGAGAGTGACCCACGATGAGACTGGGGAAGCTGGCAAGGGCCAGAACATATAGGGTCCAGAAGGCCACAGGCAGGAGTCTGCAGTTTTATTTGTAATGCCCTGAGAATCACTGCAAAGCTTCAAGCAGGGGAATGACATGATTGATTCTTCTGCCTGCTCAGTGGATGACAGAGGAAGAGAACAACTGGGCTTTGAGATCCTCAAGGTGAAGAAGGGTCTGTGATGTGACTCTGGGCGTGGATAGCTAAAGACAATGGCTAACGCTGAAGGTCATCAGAGCTGAGATGCCATGGTATTGGGAGACACATCCACGTGGATGTTGAAGGTTTCTATGATGATATCAAGAATTAACATGGAGAGAGGAAGGGTGAGGAGAGAAGGAACCTCAGAGGTTCCTTCTGAGGGTGAAGGAACAGAGAGAGGTAAGTCAGTGGAAGCAATTCTGACTGTGGGGGAAGCTTATGTTGGAATAGTGACTAGGAAAGAGAGGGGTGAATGAGCCCATGACTCTGATTATGTCTCTCATGTGCTCTGCATTTGTCAAAAGCTTCCTGTTATCCATTGAAGAAAGCCTAA
>SJYW01008780.1:193526-215150 GCA_006410735.1 Raphicerus campestris
AGCCTCATCTCCCACTTCCACCCTCCCCTAGCCTCATTGAACAACTTGAGGTTACCTGTTCATACCCCTCTCCTTTTGCACACACTATCCTTCCTATATCAAATGTCTGTCCTTTCTCCCACTCTTGCAAGAACCCCTATAACTTAATTCAAATGTCATACTTCTGTAATTTCTTTCTCGAATGCCTCAGCCATTTGGGGAGCCAACATATATTGAACATCTACTGTGCAGGAGGCTCTAAGCAAGTCACACTGGCTTTCGGTCCCTCCTCTGAGCCACCCCATCCAAGCTTTCCAGGCCTGCCAGCAAAGTAGAGCCTGGCTCAGTGTCAGATCTCCCAGACTTGGCTCAATAATCACCAAACCTGAGAACCAGACTCCACTGGAATTTCATCAACAGGAAAGGCTGGGCAGGTTTCTTCCCCTTACTCCCAACCTCAGCAGCTTCTATAGCTATAAACAACAAAGGATACTTAATATGTGAGATGCATTGGCCTGCCTGTGAAGCAGTGTTCCTGATTCATTTGGAAGTTGTGGTCAGATTTTATTGCAATACATGTTTTATATCTTGATTTCTTGGCATCTATGAGCACAGCCCTGTCTGCATCTAGATACAACATGGTTTTTCACCAAGAGTCATTTGCAGTAAGCAGAATGGAAATAACCGAGAGTTTCTTTCAGGGGTGATATTCTCTCAGTAGTGATCATAGGATTGAGAAAGGTGACTTCTCATGGCAATCCCAATGAAGGGCAATGCCAAAAATGTTTAAACTACCCTACAATTGCCCTCATTTCACATTCTAGCAAAGTAATGTTCAAAATACTTCAAGCTAGGCTTCAACAGTATGTGAACTGAGAACTTCCAGATGTATAAGCTGGATTTAGAAAAGGCAGAGGAACCAGAGATCAAATTGCCAGCATCCGCTGGATCATAGCAAAGGCAAGGGAATTCAAAAAACTCATCTACTTCTGCTTCATTGACTATGCTAAAGCCTTTGACTGTGCAGATCACAACAAATGGGAAAACTCTTAAAGACATAGGAACATCAGACCACGATACCTGTCTTCTGAGAAACCTGTATGCAAGTCAAGAAGCAACAGTTAGCACTAGACATGAAACAAGGGACTGGTTCAAAATTGGGAAAGGAGTACAAGGCTGTATATTGTCACCCTGCTTGTTTAACTTATACGCAGAGTGTATCATGTGAAATGCCAAGCTGGATGAATCGCCAAGAGGGAATCAAGATTGCTGAGAGAAATATCAACAACCTCAGATATGCAGATAATGCCACTCTACTGGCAGAAATTGAAGAGGAACTAACTAGCCTCTTGATAAGGGTGAAAGAGGAGAGAGAAAAGGCTGGTTTGAAACTCAACTTTCAAAAACTTTCATGACATCCAGTCCTATAACTTCATGGCAAATAGATGGGGAAATAGTGGAAGCAGTGACAAATTTATTTTCTTGGGCTCCAAAATCACTGTGGACTGTGACTATAGCCATGAAATGAAAAGACACTCACTCCTTGGAAGGAAAGCTATGACTAATCTAGACAGCATACTACAAAGCAGAGACATCACTTTGCCAACAAACTCTGTATAGTCAAAACTATGGTTTTTCCAGTAGTCATGTATGCATGTCACAGCTGGACTATAAAGAAAGCTTAGTGCCGAAGAATTGATGCTTTTGAACTGTGGTGTTGGAGAACACTCTTGAGAGTCTCTTGGACAGCAAGGAGATCCAACCAGTCCATCCTAAAGGAAATCAGTCTTGAATATGCATTGGAAAGTCTGATACTGAAGCTGAAACCCCAATACTTTGGCCACCTGATGCAAAGAACTGACGCATTTGAAAATACCTTGATACTGGAAAAGATTGAAGGTGGGAGGAGAAGGGGACAACAGAGGTTGAGATGGTTGGATGGGCATCACCGACTCAATGGAAAATGAGTCTGAGTAAACTCTGGGAGTTGGTGATGGACATGGAGGCCTGGTGTGCTGCAGTCCATAGCATTGCAAAGAGTTCGACACGACTGAGTGAGTGACTGAACTGAACTGGACTGATACGTGGAACCTGAAAACCAAATTAAAAACAAACAAACAAACAAAACAGAAATAGACTTGTAGATCCAGAGAACTAGTGAATCAACAAAGTCAAGAGGAAGTGGGAAGGTGGCATAATAGTTGAAGATGAAAACAGCAAACTTACAGTCTAGACAGATACACAAATCTCACAGTGAGAAGCAAAATGGGTAGTGTTCAAGTGCACGGACTGTGGTGCAGACTATTTCCAACTGAATCGGCAATTCCATTTCCTAGCTGGGTGACCTTGGACAAGTGAGTTAACTTTGGTCTTAGTCTCATGAGAATAAAACGAAGATAAGGATAATAACTGGGCTTCCCCAGCAGCTCAGCAGTAAAGAATCCACCTGCAAAGCAGGAGTTGCAAAAGATGTGGGTTCGATCCCTGGGTCAGGAAGATCCCCTGGAGAAGGGCGTGGCAACACACTTCAGTATTCCTTCCTGGAGAATACCAGGAACAGAGGAGCCTGGCGGGCTATGGTCCATAGGGTTGCAAAGAGTTGGACACAACTGAAGTGACTTAGCACACACGTAAAGATTACAGCTACTCTTTGGGTTATTGCAGGTGTGAAATGAGTGTCAGAAAAGTGCCCATCATGAAATATGTGTTATAGGGTGCTATTAGTAAAAATTGTTTTTGAGAGATATAATGTTTAATTTTTTTGTCAACTTGACTGGATCACAGGTGCCTATATATTTGGCTAAAGATTATTTCTGCCTGTGTCTGTGAAAGTGTTTCTGGATGAAATTAACCTTTGAACTGGTGGACTCAGTAAAGCAGTTTGCCTTCCCCAATGTGCATCATCCAACCTGTTGAAGGCCAGAACAGAACAAAAAGTTGGAGGAAAGAAGAATCCATCTCTTCTTGCTAAGCAGGGACATCAGTCTTGTCCCACCCTCAGTGCTCCTGGCTCTCAGGCTTGTAGATTCAGACTGAATCAGCCATTGGCTTTTCTGAGTCTCAAAGGTACAGACATCAGATTTGGAGACTTCTTAGCATCCATAATAACATGAGCCAATTCCGTATAATAAATCACTTCCTACATATATGTCCTACTGGTTCTATTTTTCTGGAGAACCCTGGCTAATAAAAGAGGGCATTTACAAATGGCTGTAGAACCACAGAGAAAGATGTTATTCCACCTTTGGAATTTGGAAAAGCAGAGAAGATGGGATCCAAAAGATGTATGTAAATGTGTTGGGTGACTAAGAAAAGGAAAAGTATTCCAGACAAAGGGAACAGAGTTTGTGAAGGCATGAAGAAATGAAGACCATTGCAATTAGGGGAAGGTGAAGAGTTTAACGATAGGGTAGACCTGGAAGACGGTGGTGAAGACAAGGTGTTAGCACAGGACGGGGCATATGATGTTAGCATGATGGACTGGGGCCAGTTCTGAAGACCTTAGAGTTGGAGTATGTAACATCATCAGATTTGAAATGTCAAAAGATATCTGTGGTAGCCACATGTAAAAGGAAGAAACTGTCCAGAAAGACCAGTGAGGAAGTTGCTTGAGGTCAGAACTGGGAAGACACCAAGAGTAGTAAACAGCTGTAAGGCATTTCTGATTTGGAACAGAAAAAGCTTAATGCCTGGATGTGGGTGGTGAAGAAATGAGGATTGAGGAGTAAAAAAATGACATCTGTCATTCATTTAGAGAAAGAATTGAGAGGGGTGTTTAAGAGTTGGGGATAAGATGAGAAACTGAGTTTTGCACATGCTGGATATGAGATGCTTTCGCACATCCAGGTGGAGGTACACAGAAGGCAGCTCTGCACAAATGAGTTTGGGGACTTACCTGGTGGTTCAGTGGTTGAAACTCTGCCTTCCAGTGCAGGAGGTGCTGGTCAGATGGATCCCTCCTGGTTGGGGAACTAAGATTCTACCATGTAGTGTGTCAAAAAAAAAAGAAGAGAGAGAGAGAGAGAGTTTGGTGTTTGGAAAGCAAAGTGGGAGGGTGATGCTGATTGGGAAATCAATCAGTAAACAGCAGCTGAAGCTATGGAATCGGAAGATCAAGTGTTAAAGAATCCGCCTGTAATGCAGGAGATACAGGAGATGCAGGTTTGACCCCTGGGTTGGGAAGATCCCCTGGAAGAGGAATGGCAACCCACTCCAGTATTCTCACCTGGAAACTGTCTTGCATGGACAGAGGAGCCTGGTGGGCTACAGGCCATGGGGCCACAGAGTCAGGCATGACTGACCATACGTGCACACCAAGGAAGTCTATGTGATGAGGAGAGGGTGCCAGACCTCACAACAGGTCACGATTTCTTGGTTTGACTCACCAAAATCCACATCCAGGATGGGAATACGGAACTCAGCCAACATTTTCACAACTCACAGTATAAAAAGGAAAGGAGCTGGGGATTAAATAGGTTTGAGTTTTGACTAAAGAGGTTCAGGAATCAAGGTGTCTAGTTCCAAATATCGAAGGGTATGAATAGCGGTAAGTGATCTTAATGATAACACCTGGCATTTAGAGAACACCTTTCTCCAAAGACCTGAAGTCTCTGCTGCCATGAATCTTCATAGAAAGTTAGGGAGATCTTTAAGAGGTAGGGGTGATTATATTAACTTCTGGCATGCAGGAAAAATAGAATTTGAGAAGACCAGAAAGTTCTCTTTGAGTACAGAGCAGATGGTCAGGCGACCTGGCTCTCAGCTACCCACTGGTGGCCAGCAGTCTGACCTGTCTCCTTTTCCAGCCCTGGCAACCCAATCATGTGTATCCTGCCATTGCCATCCTCCAGTTCAAATCCCGTCTGAAGTCAGTCTGGGTACAGGGGGTGCATGTGTTCCAGAAGAGAACTTGATTGAAACATGGCATTCCCTTGTGGAGAAAGTAGAGAATTTAGAGTCTGATCAGTCTGAGTCCAAGGGCCTTTGCTGCTACTTACTAGCTCTGTGATGCCAGGCTTTTTATTTTAAATCTCTGGGCCTCAGTTTCCCAACCTCAAAATAATGGTAAAACTAGCTCCCTCAGGGTTCTGTGAAGATGCATTGATTCAACAAATGTTTATAGAGCATCTAGCATGTGCCAGGCATTGTTCTAATCTTTTGGTATATATCAGGAAACAAAACAAGGATCCTGGACTTTGGGCTCTTACTTTCCTAGAAGTGAAAGGTGGGATGGAAGGAAAAAGATGGTTAACAATGAAATAAAGAAGAAGCAAATGATCTGGTATGTTAGATGGAGATAAGCTCTGGGAAAAGGAGATATATGATATATCTGAGAGCACACTGACTGGCTAGCACATAGTAGGCACTCTGGGGATTCGTGCTACTATGACCATAATTAAGAAAAGGTGAAGAGCCTAAGGCAAAATAACAGGCTATAAAATTTTATGAAAATGTGTCTATCTCTTAAACTTTAATCAGGAGTAAGCAGAAAAATTGCCAGGGAAGGATAAAGGTAGAAGATTACAAAGTGAAAAAAAAATTGACCTGAAATGCTTTTAAGTGGTGTGTAATCAGCTGCATCTCTGCTAACGACCACTAATTAAGCTGTCTCTTGTAGGCTCCCAGAGAAAATCGCTTGCCCGAACAGGCAGACTGAAATGCACATTATAAGACCTTCAGCATTTAAATTGAGTTTGATTTTTACCTAACTCAAGATGTAGTTTAAAACAATTAGGCTATTTTTTCCTAACAGGTATTCTTCACAAGTGACCTTTTAAAACACCCATATATTTTTATGAGAAAAGTGAACACTATGTTAGTGACATTTCTTCCTATACTTCACTCACAGTACCTTCTTCAGCTGACATGAAGGGGTTATCATCAGAGGTTTAGATCCATGCATTTATTAATTTGACTAACAAACATTTGTGCAGTTAGTAATAAAAGTGAGAGTTTAAAAAAAAATCCTTCAGTACAGACCAGTTACCAGGTCAAATATTTAATTANTCTCCTTTTCCAGCCCTGGCAACCCAATCATGTGTATCCTGCCATTGCCATCCTCCAGTTCAAATCCCGTCTGAAGTCAGTCTGGGTACAGGGGGTGCATGTGTTCCAGAAGAGAACTTGATTGAAACATGGCATTCCCTTGTGGAGAAAGTAGAGAATCTAGAGTCTGATCAGTCTGAGTCCAAGGGCCTTTGCTGCTACTTACTAGCTCTGTGATGCCAGGCTTTTTATTTTAAATCTCTGGGCCTCAGTTTCCCAACCTCAAAATAATGGTAAAACTAGCTCCCTCAGGGTTCTGTGAAGATGCATTGATTCAACAAATGTTTATAGAGCATCTAGCATGTGCCAGGCATTGTTCTAATCTTTTGGTATATATCAGGAAACAAAACAAGGATCCTGGACTTTGGGCTCTTACTTTCCTAGAAGTGAAAGGTGGGATGGAAGGAAAAAGATGGTTAACAATGAAATAAAGAAGAAGCAAATGATCTGGTATGTTAGATGGAGATAAGCTCTGGGAAAAGGAGATATATGATATATCTGAGAGCACACTGACTGGCTAGCACATAGTAGGCACTCTGGGGATTCGTGCTACTATGACCATAATTAAGAAAAGGTGAAGAGCCTAAGGCAAAATAACAGGCTATAAAATTTTATGAAAATATGTCTATCTCTTAAACTTTAATCAGGAGTAAGCAGAAAAATTGCCAGGGAAGGATAAAGGTAGAAGATTACAAAGTGAAAAAAAAAATTGACCTAAAATGCTTTTAAGTAGTGTGTAATCAGCTGCATCTCTGCTAACGACCACTAATTAAGCTGTCTCTTGTAGGCTCCCAGAGAAAATCGCTTGCCCGAACAGGCAGACTGAAATGCACATTATAAGACCTTCAGCATTTAAATTGAGTTTGATTTTTACCTAACTCAAGATGTAGTTTAAAACAATTAGGCTATTTTTTCCTAACAGGTATTCTTCACAAGTGACCTTTTAAAACACCCATATATTTTTATGAGAAAAGTGAACACTATGTTAGTGACATTTCTTCCTATACTTCACTCACAGTACCTTCTTCAGCTGACATGAAGGGGTTATCATCAGAGGTTTAGATCCATGCATTTATTAATTTGACTAACAAACATTTGTGCAGTTAGTAATAAAAGTGAGAGTTTAAAAAAAAATCCTTCAGTACAGACCAGTTACCAGGTCAAATATTTAATTAATTTTCCCAACAATACCTAGTTTAGTACTCAATTTAATTTTCTAATTTAATTTTTTCAACAACTCTTAAAGGAAAATATCTTTTAGATAAGGAAACAGGTTTATGAAAATGAACTAACTTCTCATGGTTAAATAACTGTAAGAGGTAAAGTCAGGATTTGAACCCAGGTCTGACTGGTTATTTAATGCTCATATTTGATCACTATGATATGTGACAGACCCCATACTAAATAGAATAAGGTGTGCTTCCGGCCCAGTAGAACCTAGTTATTCAGTTGTGTTGTTGTTTAGCCATTATGTCTTGGCTGACTCTTTTGCAACCCCACGGACTGCCAGGCTCCTCTCTCTGTTGGATTTCCCAGGCAAGAATATTGGAGTGGGTTGCTATTTCCTCCTCCAAGAGATCTTCCTGACCCAGGAATCATGCCCAAGTCTCCTGCGTCTCAGGCAGATCCTTTTCTGCTGAGCCATCAGGGAAGCCCAGTTATTCAAAGGAAAGAGACATAAATGTTACAGATAATTTTAAGATAACATGATAAGTGCTAAACTAAACATAATAGACATGCTCTGGGAACCCAGGAAAAAGCAAATATCTGTTTACATTGATTGCACTGGGAAAAATTTTGCAGAAGGGATTATTTAAGGTGGGTGTTGATGGATGAGTAGGAGTTTATATGGAAACAAAGGGCAGGTCATGAAGAAAAGAGCATGTTGAACAAAGTTTCTCTGACTTTGAAGCCCTTGCTTTAAACTGTGCTAAACTACCTCCACTCATCTCTACAATTAATCAGATGTTCACTGAGTATTTTCTTATATACTCAGGTCTTTTCAGTTCAGTTCAGTCACTCAGTCATGTCTGACTCTTTGCAACCCTATGGACTGCAGCACACCAGGCCTTCCTGTCCATCACCAACTCCCGGAGTTTACTCAAACTCATGTCCATTGAGTTGGTGATGCCATTCAACCATCTCATCTGTTGTCCCCTTCTCCTCCCATCTTCTTTCCCAGCATCAGGGTTTTTTCCAATGAGTCAACTCTTCTCATGAGGTGGCCAAAGTATTGGGGTTTCAGCTTCAGCATCAGTCCTTCCAATGAACATTCAGGGACTGATTTCCTTTAGGATGGACAGGTTGGATCTCCTTGCTGTCCAAGGGACTCTCAAGAGTGTTCTCCAACACCACAGTTCAAAAGCATCAGTTCTTCAGCACTCAGCTTTCTTTATAGTTCAACTCTCACATTCATACGTGACTACTGGAAAAACCATAGCCTTGACTAGACAGACTTTTGTTGCCAAAGTAATGTCTAAGTCTTTTAGGGAGATTAAAAAGGAAAAATAGAAACTGGGTTGAATTAATATAGATAATTCTGGTTTTACGAACAGATGTTTTCCTCACAGACTTTTGCCTGGAGGCTTTGGGAATGAGATCTGAACTGTGCCCAAGGAGATGAGAAAACTGATGCACAGGGCACACAGTGCACAGGGTACTTGTCTGTATATCCCAGAAACTTCTATATCCCAGAAACTGCTCACCCTGGGCTCCAACTCTGAAATTCCTCAGTGAAAGTGTTAGTAGCTTAGTCATGTCTGACTCTCTGCAACCCCATGGACTGTAGCCTGCCAGGCTCAATTGTCCATGAGATTTTTCCAAACAAGAATACTGGAGTGGGTAGCCATTCCCTTCTCCAGGGGATCTTCCTGACCCGGGGATTGAACCCAGGTATCATGAATTGCAGGCAGATTCTCCACCAAAGTTGGTTTTGAGCCACCAACATTGGGAACAGAGGACAGGCTGGAAGCAGAAACCTCAGAACAAGTGGTCAATGGGAACACAGTGAAAATTACTTGTTTTCTGGACTTGTAATTGTCTATAAGTAAGAGAAAAATGATTGCAGTGATGGCTGTTTAGCCTCGTCTCCTGAAGGTGATGGTTTATTATAGTAAAAAGTTTTTCGATCTTATGAGAAATGAAAATGTGTTTGCATTTCCACTGAGTCTCAGCCATTACATAGCAGAACTGGGCTTAGCCTTGGATGTTCCTGTACAAAGGACTGAAATGAAAATGAAGCTTCTAATGTAAACCTTAAAGCAACTGGACTTGAGATGTGGAAGACAAACAAGGGAACCATACATAGCATCTAGAACTGATCTGGGGACACAGTGGCATTCAATAGATATTTGCTGTATTAAATAAATAAGCTACTCAAGAAATTGTTGTTCAGTCATGTCTGACTCTTTGTGACCCTGTGGAACACAGCATACCAGGCTTTCCCATCCTTCACTCTCTCCCGGATTTTGCTGAAATTCAAGTCCATTGAGTCGGTGATGCCATCCAACCATCTCATCCTCTGTTGCCCCCCTTGTCATTTTGCTTCAGTCTTTTCCAATCAATCAGCTCTTCACATCAAGTAACCAAAGTATTGGAGCTTCAGCTTCAGCAACAGCCCTTCCAGTGAATATTCAGGATTGATTTCCTTTAGGAAAATTGGCTGGTTTGATCTCTTTGCAGTCCAAGGAATTCTGAAGAGTCTTCTCCAGTTTCTGAGTCTTGTCTGAATTGACTCTTGTCTGAATTGACTCTTGTCTAAATTGACTCTTCTTGTCAATTGTTTTAGACAATTCAAAAGCATCAATTCTTTGGCGCTCAGCCTTCTTTATGGTCCAACTCTCACATCCATACATTACTGGAAAAACCATAGCTTTGACTGTGTGGACCTTTGTTTGCAAAGTAATGCAAACTGCTTTTAAATATGCTGTCTAGGTTTGCCATAGCTTTCTTTCCAAGGAGCAAGCGTCTTTCAATTCCATGGCTGCAGTTCCTGTCTGAAGTGATTTTAGAGACCAAGAACATAAGATCTGTCACTACTTCCACATTTCTCCCTTCTATTTGTAATGAAGTGATGGGACCGGATGCCATGATCTTCGTTTTCTGAATGTTGAGTTTTAAGCAACTTTTTCACTCTCCTCTTTCACCTTCATCAAGAACCCTTTAGTTCCTCTTCACTTTCTGCCGTCAGAGTGATATTATTTGCCTATCTGAGGTTGTCAGTATTTCTTCCATCAATCTTGATTCCAGCTTGTGATTCATCCACCCCAGCATTTCTCATGATGTACTCTGCATGGAAGTTAAATAAGCAGAGTGACAATATACAGCCTTGTTGTACTCCTTTCCCGATTTTGAACCAGTCAGTTTTCTGCATCTGGTTCTAACTGTTGCTCTTGACCTGCATACAGGTTTCTTAGGAGATAGGTCAGGTGGCCTGGTATTCCCATCTCTTTAAGAATTTTCCACAGTTTGTTGTGATCCACACAGTCAAAGGCTTTAGCACAGTCAATGAAGCAGAAGTGGATGATTTTTTGGAATTCCCTTGCCTTTGCTATGATACAGTGGATGTTGGCAATTTGATCTCTGGTTCCTCTGCCTCTTTGAAGGTTCCTCTTCCCTCCTCGTATGCCTGGAGGTTCTTGGCTCAGGTACTGTTGAAGCCTAGCTTAAAGAATTTTGAGCATAACCTTGCTATCAAGTAAAATGAGTGCAACTATATGGCAGTTTGAACATTCTTTGGCATTGCCCTTCTTTGGGATTGAAATGAAAACTGACCTTGCACAATCTAGTGGCCACTGTTGAATAACAAATAAATACATTTATTCGATTTTCCCTCAGTGTGGGCATTTTAACTAAATTTATGGGTTACATCTGATTACAAAGGGAAAGAGGATTGAGCATATGAAGCAAGAGGAGCAGCCTGTGCACTGACCTGAGAGGGAGAATGATGATCCCCAGTAAATGAAAGTCCTCCAGGATGCCTGGAGTGCAGGGGAGGGAGGGGGACATGGTGCCTAAAGAGGCAGGGGAAAGTGACAGATCCAGACCCATGATCAAGGAGTTGAGAACAGCGGGAGTATTAATGGGTTTTAGTTAAGGAATGACTTTGGTCTTTACAGGGCTGTCCTGATAGGTCAGTTGGTAAAGAGTCTGCCTGCAATGCAAGAGACCCCAGTTCAATTCCTGGGTTGGGAAGATCCACTGGAGAAGGGATAGGCTACCAACTTCAGTACTCTTGGGCTTCCCTTGTGGCTCAGCTGGTAAAGAATCTGCCTGCATTGTGGAAGACCTGGGTTCAATCCCTGGGTTGGGAAGATCCCCTGGAGAAGGGAAAGGCTACCTACTCCAGTATTCTGTCTTGGAAAATTCCATGGACTATATAGTCCATGGGATTGCAAAGATCAGACACAACTGAGCGACTTTTACTTTCACTAGGTCTTTACTGGACCACTCTGGCCATGTGGAGAATGGGTTGTAGGGATCAACAGTTGCTGTCAGGAGAGCTGGTTAGGAACCCTTTGCAGGCCTCCAGTGATTGATAATGGACTTACGGCGGGAGTGAGGTAGGAGGATGACAGGGAAAGTAAGAAGATGGGATGGATTAGAGAGCAGACAGTAGGACTAGCAGGCCTTGAGGGAAAGGGAGGACTTGTCATTGACTCCTGGGATTTTCACCAGAGTGGATGATGGTTTCATGTGCTGAGATGGGGAATAATAGAAGATGAGAATGTCTGGAGGGAAAGATGAAGATCCAGTAAGTTTTGGACACAGTAGGTTTTTGTGGTTGCTTGAGTGACATCCAATGGAGATTTTAGGCATTGATTATGAGTATACAGCCCAGCAGAAAACTTTCGATGTGTGTGTGTTTGTGTATACATATGTATATTTTATTATGCAAAAATAGATTATAGTTTCATACTACACAGCAGCCTACTTTGTCTTGGTTTTGTATTTGTTTTTGCTTTTGTGATGATGCCTCCTCTTTCTGGCTGGAAATTACTTCCTTGGTAACATGTGGGGAGGTTTGGCACATTGGTGAATAGGCTTCAAGTCTATGGGGTTAGGAGCTGAAATTCAGACTGAGTTTGGGGTGGGAGAGTCCTAGTCAGGGATGCCCAAGGGGAAATATGGAAATCAAATAGGGATGATGGAAGCCTCCACAGGGCACCCTGACAGGGCTTGCACCCANTCTCTGGTTCCTCTGCCTCTTTGAAGGTTCCTCTTCCCTCCTCGTATGCCTGGAGGTTCTTGGCTCAGGTACTGTTGAAGCCTAGCTTAAAGAATTTTGAGCATAACCTTGCTATCAAGTAAAATGAGTGCAACTATATGGCAGTTTGAACATTCTTTGGCATTGCCCTTCTTTGGGATTGAAATGAAAACTGACCTTGCACAATCTAGTGGCCACTGTTGAATAACAAATAAATACATTTATTCGATTTTCCCTCAGTGTGGGCATTTTAACTAAATTTATGGGTTACATCTGATTACAAAGGGAAAGAGGATTGAGCATATGAAGCAAGAGGAGCAGCCTGTGCACTGACCTGAGAGGGAGAATGATGATCCCCAGTAAATGAAAGTCCTCCAAGATGCCTGGAGTGCAGGGGAGGGAGGGGGACATGGTGCCTAAAGAGGCAGGGGAAAGTGACAGATCCAGACCCATGATCAAGGAGTTGAGAACAGCGGGAGTATTAATGGGTTTTAGTTAAGGAATGACTTTGGTCTTTACAGGGCTGTCCTGATAGGTCAGTTGGTAAAGAGTCTGCCTGCAATGCAAGAGACCCCAGTTCAATTCCTGGGTTGGGAAGATCCACTGGAGAAGGGATAGGCTACCAACTTCAGTACTCTTGGGCTTCCCTTGTGGCTCAGCTGGTAAAGAATCTGCCTGCATTGTGGAAGACCTGGGTTCAATCCCTGGGTTGGGAAGATCCCCTGGAGAAGGGAAAGGCTACCTACTCCAGTATTCTGTCTTGGAAAATTCCATGGACTATATAGTCCATGGGATTGCAAAGATCAGACACAACTGAGCGACTTTTACTTTCACTAGGTCTTTACTGGACCACTCTGGCCATGTGGAGAATGGGTTGTAGGGATCAACAGTTGCTGTCAGGAGAGCTGGTTAGGAACCCTTTGCAGGCCTCCAGTGATTGATAATGGACTTACAGCGGGAGTGAGGTAGGAGGATGACAGGGAAAGTAAGAAGATGGGATGGATTAGAGAGCAGACAGTAGGACTAGCAGGCCTTGAGGGAAAGGGAGGACTTGTCATTGACTCCTGGGATTTTCACCAGGGTGGATGATGGTTTCATGTGCTGAGATGGGGAATAATAGAAGATGAGAATGTCTGGAGGGAAAGATGAAGATCCAGTAAGTTTTGGACACAGTAGGTTTTTGTGGTTGCTTGAGTGACATCCAATGGAGATTTTAGGCATTGATTATGAGTATACAGCCCAGCAGAAAACTTTCGATGTGTGTGTGTTTGTGTATACATATGTATATTTTATTATGCAAAAATAGATTATAGTTTCATACTACACAGCAGCCTACTTTGTCTTGGTTTTGTATTTGTTTTTGCTTTTGTGATGATGCCTCCTCTTTCTGGCTGGAAATTACTTCCTTGGTAACATGTGGGGAGGTTTGGCACATTGGTGAATAGGCTTCAAGTCTATGGGGTTAGGAGCTGAAATTCAGACTGAGTTTGGGGTGGGAGAGTCCTAGTCAGGGATGCCCAAGGGGAAATATGGAAATCAAATAGGGATGATGGAAGCCTCCACAGGGCACCCTGACAGGGCTTGCACCCATGCCCCAGCTACACACCCCCAGTCATAAACAGCTTGACCCCTGTGTAGAAGTTGGCCCAGGAGGTCAGGGACATGGTGGCAGCCCCCACCTCAGTTGGCTGGCATATGTGACCCAGAGGATAGGGAGAGATGACGGGAAAGAGGTGGCCCAGAGGCCCTCCCCCATCTGTCTGCCCCACCCCCATTCCACCTGGATCTAGCTTCTACTCCAGCCTGGGCAATGTAAGCCGCCTGCTTTTTTGATCTAAAATATTTTTTGCACATATTTGTCTGATAACCTCTACCCCTGCCTTATTCTTTTTAATGCTGCCTGGAATTCCATCATATATATGCACTCAGTTGTGTCTGACTCTTTGTGATCCCATGGACTGTAGCCCACCAGGCTCCTCTGTCCATGTTTTCCAGGCAATAGTACTGGAGTGGGTTCCCATTTCCTTCTCCAGGGGATCTTCCCCACCCAGGGATCAAACATGGGTCTCTATTTCATGATATAGATATACTATTATTTTCTAATACAATTTTAAATTATGAA
This sequence comes from Raphicerus campestris, assembly GCA_006410735.1. NCBI lineage: Eukaryota > Metazoa > Chordata > Mammalia > Artiodactyla > Bovidae > Raphicerus > Raphicerus campestris. The sequence goes on from SJYW01008780.1 coordinate 207,878, forward strand.
ATATTTGAAACCATAAAAGTAGAGAACATATGACAGATATCCACACACCTGTCACCTAGGTTTAATAACATTTTGACTTATTAGTCTCAGATCTCTTCATTTTGGATTTAAAGAGGAAAAAAACCTTCAAATACAGGTAGGGCTTGTTTCTCATTCTCTCCTCCCTTCCTTTATCTCTTTATCCTTCTGCAGAGCTGAACGACCATCCTGAAGTTGGCATTTGGGGTTTCTGGCCGTGCCTTTGTACTTTGTGAATGCTTCTGTAAATAATACAGTCGTCCCTAGGTATCCATAGAGAACTGATTCTAAGACCATCTTGGGTACCAAAATCTATGCATGCTCAAGTCATGTATATAAAATGGTGTGGTTTGTGCATATAATTTACTCACATCCTCCCATATACTTTAAATCATCTATAGATTGCTTATAATACCTAATACAAAATAAATGCTATGTAAATAGTCATAAATACAATGTAAACACTGTAAATACAATGTAAATGTTGTGTAAATAGTTGCCAGAGAGTGGGCAAATTCGAGTTTTGCTTTCAGGGATTTTCTATAAGTTTTTTTCTGAATGTTTTCTACTCACAGTTGCTTGAACCCAACGATGCGGAACCTGTGGATATGGAAGGCTGTTCAGCCTTATCTTGAAAGTCCCATAAATTGCTTCATACAGCTACATACCTTTTGGCAACCATTCTTTTCACTTATCACTATATGTATGATATTTATCCACATTTTAAGAAGTTCTCCTTTGGTGGGCACTTTCAATGTATTTTTAATCTGCATTATTCCAACATGAATACGAGTGGTTTACACAGACACAGCCTTGGGAACATAGGCCTGAAAGGCTCTTTGACCAGGTGCCATCTGTGAACATTGGCAAGAAAACCACCACGCATTTATTTCCTGAGCCTAACACTGGAATGCCAGTCTTGGATATTAACCCATGGCACCTGCAGCAGGCCGTGCAGAACAGCAGTTATGTAATGTTACATCCTGGTAAGAATGCCCCCCAAGCTGCCTTGTCATCACCTCAGTTCAGAACAGGAACCAGCTGTTGAATGCGAGGGGCGGAGCAGGGCTGTTTCTTCTGGGCGGGGCGATGATGGAGCTGCTTGCTCGCCTTGCCTGGCTCTTCATCTTGGCCCTCTTAAACTGTTCTTAATTGCTCCACTCTGGAGCCGACCAGCCAGTTCTTACAGCAAACACTCATCCTGCACCCACAGGATTTCTCTTCTCCTCCTCCTTTTTTTTTTTCTTTTAAATATACACCCAGCACCTCCCAGCTTTTTTTTTTTTTTTTTTCAANCCAGCATCAGGGTTTTTTCCAATGAGTCAACTCTTCTCATGAGGTGGCCAAAGTATTGGAGTTTCAGCTTTAGCGTCAGTCCTTCCAAAGAACACCCAGGACTAATCTCCTTTAGAATGGACTGGTTGGATCTCCTTGCAGTCCAAGGGACTCTCAAGAGTCTTCTCCAACAGCACACTTCTAAAGCATCAGTTCTTCGGTGCTCAGCTTTCTTCACAGTCCAACCATCACATCCATACATGACCACTGGAAAACCATATCCGAGACTGGACAGACCTTTTTTGGCAAAGTAATAGCTCTGCTTTTTAATATGTTATCTAGGTTGGTCATAACTTTCCTTCCAAGGAGTCAGCGTCTTTTAATTTCATGGCTGCAGTCATCATCTGCAGTGATTTGGGAGCCCCCCAAAATAAAGTCTGACACTGTTTCCACTGTTTCCCCATCTATTTCCCATGAAGTGATGGGACCGGATGCCGTGATCTTCATTTTCTGAATGTTGAGCTTTAAGCCAACTTTTCACTCTCCTCTTTCACTTTCATCAAGAGGCTTTTTAGTTTCTCTTCACTTTCTGCCATAAGGGTAGTGTCATTTGCATATCTGAGGTTATTGATATTTCTCCCAGCAATCTTGATTCCAGCTTGTGCTTCTTCCAGCCCAGCGTTTCTTATGATGTACTCTACATAGAAGTTAAATAAGCAGGGTGACAATATACAGCCTTGACGTACTCCTTTTCCTATTTGGAACCAGTCTGTTGTTCCATGTCTAGGTCTAACTGTTGCTTCTTGACCTGCATATAAGTTTCTCAAGAGGCAGGTCAGGTGGTCTGGTATTCTGATCTCTTTCAGAATTTTCCACAGCGCGCCGAGGTGTATGATCCATAATAAAAATAATAAAGATGTATGCTCCAGTATAAAAACACTCAGAGGAAGAAGTGGCCCAGAGCAGAGTGTCCTCAGCTGCTTCCACTCTCATCACCTCCAAGAGGGGTACCTGGCACCAGGTGACTTGGCAGAGCCTCTTTTAAAGACTATAGGACCTCAGAACACACTTGACATCCTCTGAGGTATAGTGAGCAATATTCCTTGTTTGTCCCCCACCACAAAAGAGTGGAATACAAAATAGAATTCCAGCAGAGAAGTCTCGTGGAGGGTTTTGAAGGGCGAGGCATTTGGATAGCACATAAAAGTTGATTTGACACAATTGTAAAATTCCAATTTTGCCAAGTGCAGACTTCAATCTCCCCATTCACAAGCAGCCACATGGTACTTAAGACATAAATGTTTCAAAGCAACTCTCAAGACCTCTTCATTTCTCTGGAGGTGAGAGTTTCTACTTTTTAAAATTTGGCACAAAAAGACCAATTACTCACTGAATTATGAAGGCAAACTTTTCAGGTATCAAGGAAGACTCAGCCTAGGCACCTTGTGGTTATTAGCGAAAATATCCTTATTCCCTTAGTTTCCCACAGGAAGGCTCATGGCAGCCAGGAGTCCGGGAAGGCTGCAGGTGATGTCTTAGGAGAAAATGGCACTCCTTGGCCCGGGGGCTGCGTCTCGTGTGTATAGAAGTCTGTGAACCTAGAGAGGAGGCAGCCGGTCATGACAAGGGGCCAGGGCAGTTCACAGTGTCTCCTTTATCACAGTGTGTTCCCTCAAGGCCAGGAAAAGTAGTCTTTTATTTATTTCTTCACCTCCTTAAGGGAGTGGCTGGCACATGATAGGAACTCAGGTAACGACTCCTGAATGAATTAATGGTCACTCTCAGTTTGACTTTTGATAGCTCATTTCATTACTATACCCCAGAAAAGGTCAGGTCAACCACCTGAACCCACTGACCAACCTCAGCTTCTCCAGGAGCAGGGCAAACAGAGCTGTCATCTCCTGATGTGGTCCGACGTGAAGCACACAGCATCACCTCAGCCGATCAGTGCCTAAACGCCTGAAGCCGACCCAATGTTTAAAGCCAGCTTCCAGTGTACGGGAATTATGAGGGAGAGAGCAAGTTAAAATTTATCAGAAGGAGATAAACTAATATAGAATTAATTTTCTCAAATTTGTTTATTGTTCTGAGAAGTTGTTCTCAGAACAACAGATCTAGTTCCTCCCAATGCGTTAGCATCAAAAGCAAGGAAAGGACTTAGGAAAGAGAAACTATCATCTCTCTCAGAAAATTTTAAGAGACAGAACAGCCAAATGCAGTGAGTGGGTATGGGATTGTGATTTGAATGCACCAAATGAAGGAAAGAAAGAAGGCAGGAGAGAGGAAAGAAAGAAGGAGAGAAAGAAAAAAGTTAAATAATCAGAGAAATTTGAATGCAGACTTGGTATCAGGTGATACTAGATTGTTGTCAGCTTGGTAGGTATACAAATAGTCCTGTGAATTTTTTTCTTTTTTTTTTTTTAAAGCCCATTTAAAAAATGCATCCTGAAGTAGGGAGTGAAATGTGAAATGACAGAAAGTCAGAAATTAAGTTTAAAAAAGAGAGAAATGAAGCCAGTGCAGCAAAAATCTTGCTAATTGCTGGGTACATGGGTTTATTACACTAATTTCTCTACTAGGTGATTATACAATTATAGGACTATAATTGTACGTTCAACATTTTTCATTAAAATGTTAAGAAATTTTTAGAAAGACAGAACATATCATGGAAAAGATTCCATTTTCCCTTCTTTCCATTTCACACCTGCAATAAATTCAAGCATTTCAACATTCCAAAGCCTTTCTATTATGTCAAAGCTACAAAGTGAGGTTTTCACTTGCTCAGTGATAATTTACTAGTCATTAAGATTACCCTTTATTCTCTTCTTTATATATTGGGTCTGGGAATAACTAAAATGAAGCCTTTAAACCTTCTAATTGTGGTTCCAGTCATCTTCATCAGGTCAGGGAAGGGCAGGAGAAAGAAGGGAGGGCAGTTTTGGTGGGGTGGGGCAGTGAGGATGGGTGAGCAGAACGCCTAACTTCTGGCCCTTGTGAGGCTTGCACAGGTTCCTCTAGGCAACGTCTTGGAGACACGCCTATCAGCCAGCTCAAGAGAGGAGAAACAACAAAACAAAGCAAAGCAGAAGACGAAAACAAAGTCAGGTACCCTGGAGACAGTGGAAAGGTTCTGATGTTGGAATAAAGAGCGGGCTGGGAGCTTCACCTTTGTCTGGCTGACTTAACCTCACCCAGGCTCAGATCCTTTGCTGGTAAAGGGAAGATGACAGCACCCCATTTCCAGTGTAGCTGGGAGGAGCTGATGAGATGATATGGGTGAAAATTCCTAGCATAGGGCTGGACGCTTGACGTCTACTCAGAGAAGAGGAACTGAATCTGCATTTAGGAAGCAAATATTATCAAACATCTATTATATAAGAATTGATGCTTTTGAACTGTGATGTTGGAGAAGACTCTTGAGAGTCCCTTGGACTGCAAGGAGATGCAACCAGTCCATCCTAAAGGAGATCAGTCCTGGGTGTTCATTTGAAGGACTGATGCTGAAGATGAAACTCCAATACTTTGGCCATCTCATGCGAAGAGTTGACTCATTGGAAAAGACTCTGATGCTGGAAATGATTGAGGGCAGGAGGAGAAAGGGATGACAGAGGATAAGAAGGCTGGATGGCATCACTGACTCAATGGACATGGGTTTGGGTGGATTCCGGGAGTTGATGATGGACAGGGAGACCTGGTGTGCTGTTGTTCATGGGGTCGCAAAGAGTCAGACGTGACTGAGTAACTGAAGTGAACTGATTATGTGCCAAGTATTGTTACAGGTTATAGGAGTGGGATTAATCAAACTCTCTCAGTTGTGTCTGACTCTTTGTGACCCCATGGACTATACAGTCCATGAAATTCTCCAGGCCAGAATAGTGGAGTGGATAGTATTTCCCTTCTCCAGGGGATCTCCCCAACTTAGGGATCGAACCCAGGCCTCCTGCATTGCAGGCGGACTCTTTACCAGCTGAGCCACAAGGAAAGCCCGTTTATTTGGCTGCACACGAGCTTTCTCTAGTTGCAGCAAGCAAGGCTGCTCTCTAGTTGCAGTGCATGGCTCTCATTGCAGTGGCTTCTCTTGTGGAGCACAGGCTCTAGGGTGCGTGGGCTCCAGTGGTTGCGGCACGTGGGCTCAGCAGTTGGGGCTCCCAGGCTCTGGGGCACAGGCTCAGTAGCTGTGGTGCATGCGCTTAGTTGCCACACAGCATGTGGGATCTTCCCAGACCAGGGATAGAACCTTTGTCACTTGTATTGACAGGCAGATTCTTAACCACTGGACCTCCAGGGAAGTCCCAGGTTATTGCCTTTAAGAAGCTCTTATTTTGCATGTATTTGGGGATAATAACAGATTGAGCAAGTTTATAGAAAGGAACTAAAAATTTGTTAGAGAGCCTAACATTTGTTGTATGATAGTCATTCTGCTTTGCATTTTACCTATGTTATCTCATTTTATCCTCACAAGCACACTGCAAGGTATAATCCACTTTGAAAATAAGTGAAAGTGTTAGTCACTCAGTCATGTCCAACTCTTTGTGACCCCATGGATTGTAGCCTGCCAGGCTCCTCTGTCCGTAGAATTCTCCAGGCAAGGATACTGGAGTGGGTTGTCATTCCCTTCTCCAGGGGGGATCTTCCCAGCCCAGGGATTGAACCTGGGACTTGAAGAAACCAGCTCAGAGAAGCTCACAGTTGCCAAGATCTCACAGCTAGTAGGTAATCAACTTGGGATGTGAAATTTCAAACCTCCAATCCCTTTTCCTTTTTCACAGGTAGAAGTCAACTGTCAGAAACTTTTTCATCTTACTGAAGCTAAATTCTATCCCTGTCTATACCAGCCCCTCACCTGTTCTTATCCCTCCTGTTTGAAGGAGAAAGTGTGCTTCTGAGTATCATGTGGATTCCAGATCCCATGACTTCTCTTGGACTTTGCTGGGTGGATTATCGTCTTTCAACTCCTTCATCTCCTTTCCCACTGGAAAGCATTCAACACTGCAGCTCTCTGATATGAGTAAAGCCTCCTGCAGCCCTCACATGCCTATCTCTCCCTCCATCTTTCTACTGCCCTTTACATGGAGGCTCCTTGAAAGAGCTGTCTGCACTCTGTCTGCTTCCTCATCTCCCATCCCTCTGACCCAGTCCAGTCAGCTTCCTATCTTTACCTCTTCACTAAAGTTGCTCTTGCCCAGTGCCTGGGTCACCACTGTCCTCCAGGCTTCCCAAACCATCCTTGTGTGTACATGTTTTATTTTTTTTAAATTGCTCTCTATAGAGATAGACATATGCTAAATATTGTTGCTACCCAGGTATTTTAAAGAACATTAGACTTTTAAAACCACCTTTATTGAAATAAAATTCACATACCATAAAATTCACCCATTTTAAAGCATACAGTTCAGTGGTTTTCAGTCTATTCACAGAATTGTGCAGCCATCACCATAACCAAAGTTTAGACATTCTTGTTACCCCCAGCAAAGCCTTCACCCATTAGCATTCCCTGCCATCCTTCCCTAGATCTAGGCAATCACTAATCTGCTTTCTGCCCACAGATACCTTCCTGTTCTGGACATGTCATGTAAATGGAATGAAACAACATGTGGTCCTTTGTGTCTGGCTTCTTTCACTCAGCATGTTCTCAAGATTCATCCATGTTGCAGCATTTATCAGCACTTTATTCTTTTCCACTGCTGAATAATAATAACCCATTGTATGAATACATCACATTTACTTTATCTATTCATAAATTCATGCCCATTTGCCTATTTTTTTTTTTGCTATCATGATAATGCTGCTATGAATATTCATGTACAAGTCTTTTTCTGTGGATATATGTTCTCATTTCTTTTGGGTATCTATGTAGGAATGGAATTGCTGAGTCAGTCACATGGTAACTCAGTGTTTAAAATTTGAGGAATTTCCAGACTGTTTCCCAAAGCAGCCACGCCAGTTTATGTCCCACTAACTGTATATGATGGAGAAGGCA
>SJYW01008780.1:226162-240618 GCA_006410735.1 Raphicerus campestris
CCCTGGACCGGGAAGATCCCCTGGAGGAGAGCATGGCGACTCACTCCAGTATTCTTGCCTGGAGAACCCCAAGGACAGAGGAGCCTGGTGGGCTACAGTCCACAGGGTTGCAAAGAGTAAGACACGACTGAAGGGACTGAGCAGGCGCACACGCCCATGCTCAACCCCTAGTCGAGCCAGTGCTCCAAGGAAGGGCTAGTCTGCCCGTGGTGGGAGGCAGGTGACTTCTGAGAACTTGAAACCTGCCCTTTCACTTCCCCTCCTTAGCAACACTTGTAGGGGTTATGTCAGCAAAGCGATTTAAAATGGCCAAGCCCACAATATGGGGTGAACAACACATACCATACAAAACTACTGACTTTTGCATAAATATAGTTAAGTAGTGATGAAATAAAAAGTCAAGGAAAATTTAAACATAAATTTTTTTCTCTGCTCTTTGGCCTCCTCTCACCCCTTTGGCATGCATTGTGTATCTGCACTGTGCCTCGACCAAACTATTGGCTGAAATACCCTCTCAGCCATAAGAAGCAACGTTCTCCTAGCATCAACAAGACAACTTAAAAGAAAACATTCCCTCTTAATCTTGTAAGGGGCCATGATGACCCATGATCCACTACATAAGTGTAGATCTGGATTGTGTAAACTGTCAATAATATATCATTTCATATACAGCCCTGTCTCAAATACAAAACTTGTGTCTTGACCTCTATTGGGCAAAATGCTCCTTGGAGTTTTCTGAGACACTGCTCCTGAAGTTATAACACTCAACTTGGCTCGAATAAAATTTTCGATTTCTTTCTTAGATCAACTGATCAATTTTTCATCGACAGTAGGAAAAAAATTACATGATTAAAACATGTGTTCGCTACCTGGTCTTCCCCACTAGGACGAGCCACAGGGACTGTGGCCATCTCTTTCTTATTTTTTTCTAGCTTTCTTTCTTTAGTTATCCTCGTGATTCTTTCACAGGTCTCCTTGTGTATGCTGTGCTGGGCCACATTCCACCTCAACCCCAACCCATCCTTTCAGGGCTAAAATAATAATAATTGGTGAGCTCTGGGGGCATTCTCCCTGCAAAGTATTCATCTTCCATTTTTGTTGTTCAGTCTTTGTGACCCCATGGACTGCAGCATGCCATGCTTCCCTGTCCTTCACTGTCTCCTGGGGTTGGCTCAGACTCATGATGGTTGAGTCGGTGATGCCATCCAACCATCTCCTCCTCTGTTTACCCCTTCTCCTCCCGCCTTCAATCTTTCTCAGCCTCAGGATCTTTTCCACTGAGTCGGCTCTTCACATCAGGTAACCAGAGTATCAGAGGTTCAGTTTCAGCATCAGTCCTTCCAATGAATATTCAGGGTTGATTTCCTTTAGGATTGATTGGTTTGATCTCCTTGTAGTCCAGGGAATTCTCAAAAGTCTTCTCCAGCACCACAGTTCAAAAGCATCAATTCTTTAGTGAGAAGCCTTTTTTTTTATGGGCCAACTCTCACATTTGTACTTAACTCTAGCTATTCCTGTTTTTGTTTTTATTTGCATAACCAACTCATGTGTAAACCGTGGTTCTCCCCCAGTGAAGGCCCACTTAGTAAAGTACCTATTGTCAAAGGTCAGTGAATGTCTGCTTGTCAACACTGCTGAGCACAGCTCTCTCTTAAGCTCCTGATAGGAAAGGACAACTCCCAGGCTAGGTGCCTCTGCCTCCACATCCTGTTATTCATAAGTTTTTACTCTGAATACTGTCTATGCCCCACTACTGAGTGTCCTGCTGGCTGCAGCATGGGGACTCAAAATCACCCATGTACTTTTTTTCTGCTTAGCTCTGTATCTCTGCAAAGGTAGATGGAATCCATTCTTACACCTGCACACTTATCCACATGCTTATTGCTAGCAATTCTGAGCACTTGATACTGTCATTAGAAAGCTCTACAAGAGTACAATCCAGTTCTATGGAAATTCCTTATTACAGGGATGATGGCTTATACAGTTGTCCACCTGTAACTGTGGCGGATTGGCTTAGGACACCTTGAAGATGCCAAAATCCAAGGATGCTCAAGTTGGCTATATAAAATGGCTTAGTACAGTAGCCCTCCATATATGAAGATTCCATACACATGGAGAAGGAAGACCAACTGTACTTCCTTCATTTCCCTCAGGGAAGGGCAAAAAAAGTTACCATTTTGATTTCGGATCACTTCACATCCAATGAATATTTGACATCTAACCAGTGTTTACTAAGTGTTTACAATAGACCTGAGTCCTTCTTACGCATACTCTTATTTAGTCTTCGCAACAATTATGGACTATAGGATGGTCTCAGCTTTATGGAAGAGGAAACACCAACTCAGAAAAGTCAGTTGCCTTGCCCAGTCACTCAGCTAGAAGGTGGTGATCCTGGAATTAGAATCCGCACTCCTCCTGCCTCAGAGTGCAGAACGGCGCTATTTCCTACACTGCAGCTGCTTCTCTGGTGGTAGTTCTTGCCCTGAAGAAGAAAATCTGTCCAAGGTCAGCAGATTTGCCCCATCAGGACAAAGTCCTTGGTGTGGAGAGGCGGCACCCAGCTTCACAGAGCAGGGCCTGGAGTCCCCTCCTGTGACAGGCACCAGTCTAGCAGGTTCCCAGGTCTCTGACTGTGTTAGCAAACTGGCCACAAAATAGCTTCTGATGCATGTAGAAGGGTAGGGTGGGACCATCTCACTACTTCTGCCAAGAGCGGGATACAGGGAAGAAGGCTGTCTTGGCTGGGTCCTCTTACTCACAAGGCCCAGGCTAGTGGCTTCAGCATTGGCTCTTTCCATTGAGAGGGCAATATGGGGGTTTCCCTGGTGACTTAATGATAAAGAATCTACTTGTCAGCGTAGGAGACATGGGTTCAGTCCCTAGGCCAGGAAGATTCCACACGCCGGGGAGCAACTAAGCCCATGATGCTGTGCTCTAGAGCCCAGGAGCCACAACCACTGAAGCCGGTGCTCCCTACAGCCTGTGCTCCACAACCGGAGAACCCACTGCGGTGAGAAGCCCAGAGCCAGAGCCAGAGAGCAGCCTTACTCACCAAAGCCAGAGAAAAGTCCGCACAGCCACAGAGACCCAGCGCAGCCAAAGAGAAATACTTCCTTAAAAACTTAAACAACAAAAAAGAGGGCAGTGTGGGAACCCAGTTCTTCCAACACCAGGAGGTGGGGGTGGGGGGGTGACAAACAACGCTTCCACACCCTGCCTGTCCTTGACCATGGTCTTGCAGAGCCCCAGGTACCTGCCCTTGAGCAAGCAATGGGGCCATCTTTGTTATCCATCCAGCCTTAGCAGGAATTGCCAGAGCTAGAAACAGCTGGGACCCAAGTAGGTCTATCCTCTCCCCATTGGTGTAAGAGCTCCATGAGAGCTGGGATGTCAAATGTCTGATTTCCTGCTGTCCTCAGTGTCTTGAACTGTGCCTGGCATATAGTAGGCGCCCAGCAGATACTGTTGAGCGAATGACTGGACGGATGAGCAAAGAGGCATGCTGTGTCTCGTGTGCACAGAATCCCGTCTGCAAGGGAAATGCAGACACAGGCCTCCCCCTTAGACCCTGTCAGCCTCACTGCCTTCTTCAGCACACACCGTTTCCTGGAAAAACATCTCTGAGTGATCTCTAAGCATTGCCCTTATGCCGTCACCCTCTTTTTCCAAAGGCAAGAAAAACTCGTCTGTCAGGTTTCCCTTAGACTGAGCAGAAACAACTGTCGCCAGCTTCAGAACCATGGTTCTCTCAGGAGCACCTGAGCCCTTTCAGCTGAACACCTCTCCCCTGAGGCAGAGGAGTGGCAGAAGCCATGCCACAGTCCGGGAGTGGGTCTCCCATCCTCCAGCGGCCCGAGGCAGGCCCACTGTAAGGCCAGGCCCCAGCGGTCATCTGAGAGAGGTCACAACCTCCTGTGCACTCTGGAAACTCTCATCCAGGCAGCCTCCTGGCTCTTTGTCTGAGGAAGTCTGTAATATGTGTGACCAAGAGTCTAACAGGGTATTTGACTAGAGGAAACATTCTTAACTTTGCTAAGCCTCAGTTTTCTCATCTATAAAGTAAGAATAACAATAGTATCTGCCTCGTAAAATCATGATGCAAACTAAATAACAGAAAATACACAAAGTGTTTGGCACATAATTAGAGCTCAATGAATGATAAGCATTATTTTTCCTGTTAGGTATGGTTTGTTCCTGTGCTTTTGTTGTGAAAACAAACAAACGAGCACAGTTCACAATCTGAAATAAGTAGAAAAAGTTCACTTATCATTATTAATTCATTCAACCAAAACGGTATTAGGTGCCGTGCCAGGTTCTTGGCAGAATAGGGAAGGTCTTTAAGTTCTTTAAGTTCTCTGTGTGCTGTCGTTAAGTCATGCCTGACTCTGTAACCCCATGGACTGTAGCCTGCCAAGCTCCTGTCCCTGGGATTTCCCAGGCAAGATTACTGGAGTGGGTTGCCATTTCCTTCTCCAGGGGATTTTCCTGACCCGAGGGTTGAACCTGGGTCTCCTGCATTGCAAGCAGATTCTTTACCATCTGAGCCACCAGGGAAACCTTCACTTAGGTGGATCCCTGAAATGAATCACATATGCTCTCTGTTTGCCTGTCTCTCTTTTAGTCTCCCAAACTCAGCCAAATGGAACCTCCTTTGGGGACATTTTCCCTGAATGGATGCATCCCATGTTGGATTNGCTGGCCACAGGGCCAGGAGTGACCCATGATGCCACACACCTGAGTCACCAGGGTAGGCGAAATGGCCCTGGAGGCATTTTTCCTCCCTCCTGCCGTCATCCCCTTGCCCGTAGAAACACGTCCGCCTCGCCGGATGGCGTCATAGGTCTGGGTACACGTGCAGTAGTTTGTACCCGGGCTCCACGGCAGAGGATGGGGTGGGGGAGTGAGAACGCCCACCTGGTTTCACTTCAGAGATAGAGGATTATGGTCTGCAGAAAGATGAAGCAAGGCCCAGTGGGAGGCATAGGGGGCTTATCCTCAGGCCCCTTGGTTTCTAGCTGCCGTGGGGCCCCCAAAGCCTCCCAAGTAAGAAACAAACATGTAGCCATGGATAAAAATGCCACTGATGGCTAACATAACAGCGCTAAATAAAATACTTATGCTTTCTTCACGCCAGGCACATTATAAGGAGTCCACATGAATCTATATGTTTGATTTGATGATTTAACCTCATGACGACCCATTTACAGAAAGCTGAGGCACAGAGAAGTTAAGTAACTTTCCCAAAGCAACACAGCTAGTAAATAGGAAAGCCAAGATTTGGTTCTTTACTCTGTGCTCTTAATCTCTACCTTTTTGGCCAATCTGCTGGAATCAAACCTGCCACCTGCCCAGGGGAACGTTATCCTCCCGTGGCCCCTCACTCACTTGTGCCTGAGAAGTGTCTGTAGAATATCTAGCCCCCGACCTGCCCTCCTGTGCTGTCACTCAGTATTTCATCACTATGAGGCCTCATCCTACTCCTCAGCTGGGTTTTATCACTCCCATGTTGTAGATGAGCAAATTGAACCCTGAAGATGACTGTAAGGCAACACATCCACAGCATTGCCAGGACTTGAAACAGAGCCTATCTGTCCACAGTCCATCTCCCCCCAGTCCTCTAGAAGAAAATGGCAGCCTGGGGCAAGCAGACAGTCTACCCATGCCACGTGGGGCATGCTGATCTAAAATGCCGCTGAGACACACAGGCTGTAAAACCTGGCTTGTGGCTCCAGAGAGAGCAGGGGGCTGGAGATGTCCTTTCTGTAGTTTACAGAAAAGGAAGTAAAGGAGAGGTTAGGAGATGAAAGAAACAAAAGACAAGCCTCGGGGAATGTCTGCTTATAGAGGATAAAGCGGACGAGACACAGAAAAGCAAGCACGGAGAAGAAACGAAAGTGACAGCAGGAGAAAACAACCTAAGCACGCTTACTTGCGTTATAGACCACAGTGAGTCTTTATGTTCCTTATCTCTTATCGTATATAAACACACATATGCACAACCTACATATATATCCAAAAAACACTGCAGAATCCGGTGGTAGAAGTGAGCCAAGTACTGTTATTACTGCCAGTTCACAGATGTGAAAACTCAAAGTGGGTCAAGGATGTGCCCCATGTGTAACAGCTAATAAACAAGAGAACTGAGGGGGAGGGGAGACTTCCTTGGCGATCCAGTGGTAAGACTCTGTGCTCCCAATTTAGGAGGCCCGGGTTTGATCCCTGGTCAGGGAGCTAGATTCCATACGCTGCAACTAACAGTTCGTTTGCTGCAACTAAAAGCTCCTGCGTGCCACAGAATTAAGACCTGGTGTAGCCAAAACTATAAATAAATATTTAAAAAACTAAAATAAACAACAGAACTGGTATGGGACTCTTTGCATGCCATAGAACCTAGCCTCCTTAGTCTTGGAAGCCATAGAAGTACAGCAGTCAGGGAGGGGTCTGCAGTGTCAATCTGGCATTGACTGAAGGAGAGCAGTGTTAATCTGGCCTGTGGAACCTTGGGAGCAGGCCATGCCCTCTGCCCGATTCTGCCTTTCTGCCCTCTCTTCGCTGTCTTCCTCTCCTGTCCCCGAGCATGCCATCTGTCCCTGCTCTTTCCCTGCCCGCTGCCTCTCCCTCTTTTTTCCCCTCAGTCCATCTCTCTGTCCCCATCTCTCTCCCCAGTTTCCCAGGGGTCCTTTTCTGTTACCAGGGCCCATCCCGTTCCTCCTGGCTCTGTTTCTTTCTTCTCTTTTTCCTCTCCCCCTTCCTCAACTACCTACAACTGGAAATCTAAGACACTTTTATTACTAGGTTTACTTACTGAATCAGGTTTATGCTGCTTGTTGTTCCTTTAAAAAAGCAGGAGAACTGAAATGTTTTTTCCTTTCTTTCTAAACAAGAAAAACTCTCTAAAATGGAGGTACTCTAAAAATATCATCCTTGATGAAACTTTTATGGGCAAACCAGTACTCTCAAGATGAGAAAGACAGGCTCCTCATCTCTGTGGGAAGATGCCAGGGTCAGAAGAGGACTTCTGGATGGCACAGGAGAGAGAGGGTATTTTCCCACTTTTGCTCCGATCGAGACAGGCACTGGTGGGCTCTTCTCTGTGATTGAGATCACCCAGCATGCCTAGCAAGGTGCTAAAAAATAATGGCCATCAATGAAGACATGCAAATAAATCACTCTGCCTGACAGAAAAAACTTGAATGTGTCTGCAAAACATGCAGGTAAAGCATCCCTCCAGCTCCTGTGCTATGAGGACAATGATGCTTGACCCACCCCGTGTGTAACAGATGGGGCCAGAGCCCTTCTCCACACGCACTGGGGCTGGGTACCAGACACCACCTGAGCCATGGGGCCTTGTTCAGGGCTGTGCTGTTGTGGGGATATTGTCGGTAACAGTGGCTTTCAGTAGCCCCTTCAGGCTGCTTACACCCCTGCCAGAGGGCATCTTGGAACTCTTGTGTGCTTTGACATGGACTCAAGCATCCAGTCAAAGAGCAGCTCCAAGGGATTCCAAACCCTTGGAGGAAGAAATGAGCACCACCCTCTCCTGGACAATCACTGCTATAGAGTGACTATTTTAAATTTTTTTAATTTTTATTTTTTTAATTATAAATTTATTTATTTTAATTGGAGATAGTTGCTTTACAATATCATGTTGGTTTCTGCATACATTGACGTGAATCAGCCATAGATGCCTATGGAAGGGACAGAAGTCCTCTCCCTCTGAAACTCGCTCCCACCTCCCACATGTAGTGCGTCTTTTTACTACCTTCTGTCTGAAGTCCTGAAATCACCTTTGCTGATACTAAATAAAGTTAGTCATTTTCATGACACAGTTGACAGAGTGATAAGATGTTTCCCATCATCTAACAGAAAAAAAAAGGTCTCAGTTTGACTTTCAATTTATTTCCTAAGTCCAGATTCTTTCATCAGTGAATCATTTTGCTGACTTCCTTCCAAAAGACCTGAGACAATGGTTGGCACTTTGGGGCATGCTCATGGAAGGTAGCAGGCTGGCTGCTCCCCAAGCCACTCACAGGACAGAGAAGGGAGACTGGGACCCATATGCAGGTCAGCTTGAGGCTGGGTGCTCTGAAAGGAGGAAGGAATGGCTGAATTACAGAGCCTGGGGTCATACTCTAAAGGTGGGAGGCTGTGGAGAAAGAAGAGGAGGAGGTGAAAGAAGAAGGAAGAAGAGGAGGAATAAAATCCTCACCTTTCCTGGATGTCTGCTTCTAGGTGTGCTCTCTTAAGGATGTCCTGTCTCTATACAGACTTACCTTGAAAGATGCAACACAGATGAGGCATGTACCTGGGAAGACCTGCTTAGGCCTGGGTCTGAGTCCATTGGTCCTGCCAATTTGTTCAACTGAATTTTCGATTCTGTCTCAGGATCATTCTGAATTGGGATTTCCTTAGAAGCATACCCTAAGACAGCATACTGAAGCTAGGAAAGTTGAACAGGGAAGGGAAGGCAACCAATAAAAGTGTGGCAACTGGAGCTCCCTCCCTCGGGGAAGCGCCCCTGGGAGCCAGTGTGGAATACACACATTGCAGTTATCCTGCCAAAGGAGCAAGGGAAATGAGTTCTTTAGTCACTGGCAGCTGCTTTCAGCCCTTGGTTGGGTGCTGCTCCTGGGGGAAAGAGAGGGTAGGGTATTCATTCCTAGCACCTGGCCTGCTCCAGGTGTGCTCAGCAGTTGGAGAAAGCCTCCACGCACAAGGCAAGGTGTCGCAGTTGGAAGTTAGCTGGCTGCATAGAGAAAGAAGGGTAGAGGCGTGTGGGTGGGACATCAACAGCCTTTGCCAACCTGACTGCAACATATAAATGGCCCAAAGCTGACCATCGTGTCCCCAGCCCAGTTAGAAGGACCAAGACCACAGAGCATTTGGCACTGCATCCACAGATGCAACCGTTTTGAACTTTAAGTCAGGGCTCAGAAAGGTCTTTGAACTTGGGTGTCTCCAGCATAATTGAGGTACAAGCAGGAAAAACAAAGAAAACATTTAAAAAGAGACTAGAAGAAGAGAATAGGGAGGACAGAGAAAAGCAGAAAGTATGTAACCCACAAAAAAGTAAACATTAAATACGTATCAGCAGAACTCCCAAGAGACCTGGAGTGGGTCACACAGGAGGCGCAGCTGATAAACATTTGGGAAGGTGGCCCAAGAAACAAACGGGGAGAGATTTCTGAGTAGATCGTGAAAGGATTCTAGGCAGCATTCAGCTCAAGACATTTATCTTTCTTTTTCTGGCTAAATCCAAGAAGATCTATAAAGATCTATTTTAAAGAGATAGACACCTCCAATATGGGGCTTCCCTGGTGGCTCAGTGGTAAAGAATCCACCTATAATGTAGGAAATGCAAGTTCAATTCCTGGGTTAGGAAAATGCCATGGAGATGGAAATGGCCACCCACTCCAGTATTCTTGCCTGGGAAATCCCACGGGCAGAGAGGCCTGGTGGGCTACAATCTATGGGGTCACAAAGAGTCAGACACACATGTACCTCCAATATATCCATGGTGAGACAATAAGCCATTAATAGAAATTGTTACTGTAATGAAAGCACAACACCCCTTGGGGTTGAGCAGTCTGGGCAACAGCATTTTAACTCAGAGTGCCCAGTGTGACTCAGACTAGCAGTGGCTTCCAGGCACTCAGATCACTGTGCATTCTTGATGTGTCAATAGCATATCATCACAAAGAGGGGTCTTGGTGGGTCTGCATTGTTGCTACCACCAGTTTTTCCTTATATGAGGATTCTGGGAATTGGATTTGTTAACATAAAATGATATGAAATGGAACTCTTACTATCAAGTCAAAATTTTGGCACAGTGAGAAGTACTCTAGGGAGGTGCTAAACATATCCATTCAGAACTTCTCAAGGGTTAACAAAAGTAGGTCCAGCCACCATTAACCCAACTGAGATTATATGGAAAACAAGAGATTGGCAAGGGGCTCTCTAGGAGGGTCACTGAGGTAAGGAGTCATCAGTTAAGCTGGGAGAGCTGTGACGTTTCTCTTCCCTTTCCCATCACTCCCAAACTAAGTGAAGAGAAACTGACAAAATTGAGATTGCAGAAAAGAGGGCTGGTATCTCACAGTGCTGATGAGCTGCAGAAACTATGGGTCTATCTTGAGAGTCATTGGGAGAAACTGACATTTGTTCCTTTGGAATTCGGATGTGTGTTTGGACATAGACAATGGCACCCTTCCCCACTTCACCTGCCTCTAAATTTGGAAGGCAAAAGGGTGGCTGAAGTCACCCACTAAGGCAGGATAACAAGAGTGAGCAGGAAAAAAAAACAGCTTTAGTGTGAAAAGAAAGCACGATTTTCTTTTGGGCTAAACACACACTAGGGAAGATAATTGAGCTTGAGATCAACTGGAACTCTGTCAGAGAGGATGATCTATCAGTTAAGAGGTGACTGAAGGCTGCAGAGTGGGTTGTTGGGGGAAGATGATAAGAATATTGCAAAATGTTGACCAGAAAAAGGACATCTCTCTAGTTGGAGAACCTGTAGCGGAGCTTGTCTTTCAACACGTACGGTTGCCAGAAGGTGTCAGTCCTCTGGCATCTGAGGACAGGTAAGACTATAGACACTTTCCCCCTGCCCAGCCCCAGAGGGATCCGCATCAGGAAGTGGGGAGGAAGTGAAGAAAGAGGGAATGAATACAGCATTCCTCTCCTTCCCACTAATGGTCTGCAAGCCACAAGTCCAACCTCAGCTTAGAGGAAGGAAAGTAGGCGTGAGACACCTGCAACTAGGTGTGTTTCAAGCTTTTTTTTTTTTTAACCAATTAATTATTTTGGGTTTTATTTATTTTGGTTTTTTCTTTTAAATTCTTTCTTTATCCATTGTATTTGTTTCCCAGTCTTGACTTCCTCTTTATTCAGAATAAGACTTCACGCCTCAATTCCTGCTATTTTCTGGAAGAATCTGATTCACCCTAACTTATTTAATTATAAAAATTGAGGTATAGTTGACATACAATAGTATATGTTTCAAATATACAACATAGTGATTCACAGTGGGCTTCCCTGGTGGCTCAGAGGTTAAAGCATCTTCCTGCAGTGTGGGAGACCTGGGTTCGATCCTTGGGTTGGGAAGATCCCCTGGAGAAGGAAATGGCAACCCACTCCAGTATTCTTGCCTGGAGAATCCCATGGACTGAGGAGCCTGGTGGGCTACAGTCCACGGGGTCACAAAGAGTCGGACACGACTGAGTGATTTCACTTCAATTCACTTCACTTCAATTCCATTTATAGTTATTCTGAAAAATTGCCTATATTCCTTGCTGTATATCTTTGTAGCTTATTCATTTTTTACATAGCAGTTTGTACCTCTTAACCTCCTGCCTCTATCTTGCTCCTCCCCACACCCTCTCCCCACTGGTAATCACTAGCTTGTTCTCTATACCTGTAAGTCTGTTTCTTTTCTCTGATGTTTACTAGTTTATTTTTTATGTTCCACATGTAAGTGATATCCACTCCAGTACTCTTGCCTGGTAAATCCCATGGACAGAGGAGCCTGGTAGGCTGCAGTCCATGGGGTTGCTAGGAGTCAGACACGACCTAGCGACTTCACTTTCACTTTTCACTTTCATGCATTGGAGAAGGAAACGGCAACCCACTCCAGTGTTCTTGCCTGGAGAATCCCAGGGATGGGGGAGCCTGGTGGGCTGCCATCTCTGGGGTCACACAGAGTCAGACATGACTGATGAGACTTAGCAGCAGCAGCAGTGATAGCACACAGTATTTGTCTTT
This sequence comes from Raphicerus campestris, assembly GCA_006410735.1. Lineage (NCBI taxonomy): Eukaryota > Metazoa > Chordata > Mammalia > Artiodactyla > Bovidae > Raphicerus > Raphicerus campestris. The sequence goes on from SJYW01008780.1 coordinate 237,926, forward strand.
GTCTGACTTATTAGTCCATCTATTTTGTTGCAAATTTCAAATTGTCACTCTTTTTTATTACTGAGTAGTATTTCACACTCACATATTTATAACACCACATCTTCTATATCCATTCATTTTGTTGATAGACACTTAGGCTGCTTCCATATCTTGGCNAGGAGGCGCAGCTGATAAACATTTGGGAAGGTGGCCCAAGAAACAAACGGGGAGAGATTTCTGAGTAGATCGTGAAAGGATTCTAGGCAGCATTCAGCTCAAGACATTTATCTTTCTTTTTCTGGCTAAATCCAAGAAGATCTATAAAGATCTATTTTAAAGAGATAGACACCTCCAATATGGGGCTTCCCTGGTGGCTCAGTGGTAAAGAATCCACCTATAATGTAGGAAATGCAAGTTCAATTCCTGGGTTAGGAAAATGCCATGGAGATGGAAATGGCCACCCACTCCAGTATTCTTGCCTGGGAAATCCCACGGGCAGAGAGGCCTGGTGGGCTACAATCTATGGGGTCACAAAGAGTCAGACACACATGTACCTCCAATATATCCATGGTGAGACAATAAGCCATTAATAGAAATTGTTACTGTAATGAAAGCACAACACCCCTTGGGGTTGAGCAGTCTGGGCAACAGCATTTTAACTCAGAGTGCCCAGTGTGACTCAGACTAGCAGTGGCTTCCAGGCACTCAGATCACTGTGCATTCTTGATGTGTCAATAGCATATCATCACAAAGAGGGGTCTTGGTGGGTCTGCATTGTTGCTACCACCAGTTTTTCCTTATATGAGGATTCTGGGAATTGGATTTGTTAACATAAAATGATATGAAATGGAACTCTTACTATCAAGTCAAAATTTTGGCACAGTGAGAAGTACTCTAGGGAGGTGCTAAACATATCCATTCAGAACTTCTCAAGGGTTAACAAAAGTAGGTCCAGCCACCATTAACCCAACTGAGATTATATGGAAAACAAGAGATTGGCAAGGGGCTCTCTAGGAGGGTCACTGAGGTAAGGAGTCATCAGTTAAGCTGGGAGAGCTGTGACGTTTCTCTTCCCTTTCCCATCACTCCCAAACTAAGTGAAGAGAAACTGACAAAATTGAGATTGCAGAAAAGAGGGCTGGTATCTCACAGTGCTGATGAGCTGCAGAAACTATGGGTCTATCTTGAGAGTCATTGGGAGAAACTGACATTTGTTCCTTTGGAATTCGGATGTGTGTTTGGACATAGACAATGGCACCCTTCCCCACTTCACCTGCCTCTAAATTTGGAAGGCAAAAGGGTGGCTGAAGTCACCCACTAAGGCAGGATAACAAGAGTGAGCAGGAAAAAAAAACAGCTTTAGTGTGAAAAGAAAGCACGATTTTCTTTTGGGCTAAACACACACTAGGGAAGATAATTGAGCTTGAGATCAACTGGAACTCTGTCAGAGAGGATGATCTATCAGTTAAGAGGTGACTGAAGGCTGCAGAGTGGGTTGTTGGGGGAAGATGATAAGAATATTGCAAAATGTTGACCAGAAAAAGGACATCTCTCTAGTTGGAGAACCTGTAGCGGAGCTTGTCTTTCAACACGTACGGTTGCCAGAAGGTGTCAGTCCTCTGGCATCTGAGGACAGGTAAGACTATAGACACTTTCCCCCTGCCCAGCCCCAGAGGGATCCGCATCAGGAAGTGGGGAGGAAGTGAAGAAAGAGGGAATGAATACAGCATTCCTCTCCTTCCCACTAATGGTCTGCAAGCCACAAGTCCAACCTCAGCTTAGAGGAAGGAAAGTAGGCGTGAGACACCTGCAACTAGGTGTGTTTCAAGCTTTTTTTTTTTTTAACCAATTAATTATTTTGGGTTTTATTTATTTTGGTTTTTTCTTTTAAATTCTTTCTTTATCCATTGTATTTGTTTCCCAGTCTTGACTTCCTCTTTATTCAGAATAAGACTTCACGCCTCAATTCCTGCTATTTTCTGGAAGAATCTGATTCACCCTAACTTATTTAATTATAAAAATTGAGGTATAGTTGACATACAATAGTATATGTTTCAAATATACAACATAGTGATTCACAGTGGGCTTCCCTGGTGGCTCAGAGGTTAAAGCATCTTCCTGCAGTGTGGGAGACCTGGGTTCGATCCTTGGGTTGGGAAGATCCCCTGGAGAAGGAAATGGCAACTCACTCCAGTATTCTTGCCTGGAGAATCCCATGGACTGAGGAGCCTGGTGGGCTACAGTCCACGGGGTCACAAAGAGTCGGACACGACTGAGTGATTTCACTTCAATTCACTTCACTTCAATTCCATTTATAGTTATTCTGAAAAATTGCCTATATTCCTTGCTGTATATCTTTGTAGCTTATTCATTTTTTACATAGCAGTTTGTACCTCTTAACCTCCTGCCTCTATCTTGCTCCTCCCCACACCCTCTCCCCACTGGTAATCACTAGCTTGTTCTCTATACCTGTAAGTCTGTTTCTTTTCTCTGATGTTTACTAGTTTATTTTTTATGTTCCACATGTAAGTGATATCCACTCCAGTACTCTTGCCTGGTAAATCCCATGGACAGAGGAGCCTGGTAGGCTGCAGTCCATGGGGTCGCTAGGAGTCAGACACGACCTAGCGACTTCACTTTCACTTTTCACTTTCATGCATTGGAGAAGGAAACGGCAACCCACTCCAGTGTTCTTGCCTGGAGAATCCCAGGGA
>SJYW01008780.1:260175-273401 GCA_006410735.1 Raphicerus campestris
TATTGTAAAGCAATTATCCTCTAGTTAAAAAAAAATGATTCCTGCCTCCAACTTTCCCTTTACTAAGCCATCATCTACTCTCTAACCAGAATGACCTTTCTTAAATTCATATATCACTCTTTGCTCCCCTGCTTACAAACTTTCAGTGGTTCTCTTCAGCTTTAAGATGAGCCTTGGGGTCTTTGGTTTAGCTCACAAGACTCTTCATTATCTGGCCAACACCAATTTCTCTACCCTTTGCTCCTTGACGGAGCGGCTTGCAATTTCCTGGACACGTGGCACTGTTTCATGCCTTGCTGCATTTGCAAACATTGCTTTCTCTTCCCATTAAACTCATTCTCCTATTTCATCTAGCCCTTCAAAACCCAGCTCATATAGACTCTCTCTATGAAGATTTCCTTAGTTTGATCCTTGCTCTTAGCAAAACCCACAGTCTCCATCTGTAAAGGAAATTTGGGCAAAACAGCAAAACCTTATTCAGTGCCTGCTGCTACTGCTGCTAAGTCACTTCAGTTGTGTCCGACTCTGTGAGACCCCATAGATGGCAGCCCACCAGGCTCCCCCATCCCTGGGATTCTCCAGGCAAGAACACTGGAGTGGGTTGCCATTTCCTTCTCCAATGCATGAAAGTGAAAAGTGAAAGTGAAGTCGCTCAGTCATTTCCGACTCTTTGCGACCTCATGAACTGCAGCTCACCAGGCTTCTCCATCCACGGGGTTTTCCAGGCAAGAGTACTGGAGTGGGGTGCCATTACCTTCTCCGTATTCAGTGCTTACTATGCACCAAATGTTGTGCTAGACACAGAGTTTACATAGCTTCTCTTAAAAACTGTACAATGTGCTTGGTGAACCAGAAGGCAAAACAGATCATTTCATCAACAGGGGATTGTTGATACATATATTTGGTGCGTTTGGAATATGGAGGTGGAAGCCTGACTGAATCAGAAAAGAGTGACAGGGAAGATTAGGGTTGAACTGACCTTGAAGGAGTCTTTGGTAAATTTGGATCAGGAGGAGCCTGGAGAGGTTGGCAGGAGCCATATGACAGGGAAGTTAAGGCTACACTATAAGCAATCACAGTAAATATTACTACCTATATTTGTGACACCACTTCTCCCTTCCACATTCATGTAGACATCTCAAATCAATGACACTCAGCTCACAGACTCAGGACTCTTGCATACAAGTGCTCCAGACATCAGCAATTGACTATCACGGTTCATTCACTAGCGGAAACTCACCAACTTCCCTCATCAGATTTGCATGTGAGAACAGATCCCTCTGGCAACCATGAAGAGGGTGGATTCCTTATAAACAAAGGGGCCATATTGGCCTCAGTTTGGAAACACTGCCTTAGGTATCTGGATTGCAGATTGTGAGAAGCTGCGTGGATAATCATTACAGGCAGATGGCCCCTGTAGGAAGAATCTGAGCCAGGGTGTCCTGGAAGTGGACTGCCCTACTCTCATCGCTGAATCAAGGTCAATCAGAGATTGTCATGAAAATTTGGGGTCATCTTGGGATGTATTTATTCTTCTAACTTAGAGTCAAGAAAGATCAGCACTCTTTGCACTGATCTTTCACAGTCAAGGCAACTCGAAGGTGTAAAGTGATCTATTTGTACAGTGAAATTGTTATAAGGAACCTGAGCTGAGATACCGGTAGTCACTGGGGCTTGTACAATAGCTCAGAGGGGACATTCCCCAGGATCCTATGGTCTCTTTTTCAGCTACCACCACACTTTTTTTCAGATACAAGGAGAACTATTTCCTTTTGGTGTAACTTACAAGGCAGTGTTCTATTTCCCTTTCATTACAGGGTGAGGACGGAGAGCAGAGATTACTTCATACAGCCAGCTCACCTTACTGCTTTCCTTTTAAAGAGCCTAGGAAGGGACTCAGGAAACCTGAAGAGATTTCTCCTCTGTCCTAATGAGCAGAAAATGATCGGAAAATAATAGGGTTAGAGGATTAAACTATTGCCCTTCAGACATCAAGACTGGCGCCCAGCAGGGTCTGGAAACTGTATAAATTGTGTAGAAATGTATTTGTTCCAGTGAGTTCCTTTCTAACTTTCTAAACATCTGTCCTTTTCTTTGTGGATTGTGTACATTCAGACAAATTGCTTTCCTGACAATAGTAGTCATTTCTCAGGTGTTACTGGCTGCCTACATGATGATGGACCTTCTTTTTTTTCTTTTTCTTACTTACTAATTGCCTCTCAATAGCTATCGTTCTCCCCTCCTCCCTTAGATTAGGAGCCCACAAACTTCTTATGTAAGGGATCAGATGATAAACATTTTTAGCTTTGTGGCCATATGGTCTATTGCACCTACTCAATTCTACTGTTGTAGCAAAACCAGCCTTCAATAATGTGTAAATGAATAAGTGTGGCTGTGTTCTAATAAAACTTTATTTACAGAAATAAGCATCAGGCCTTCAGGCCACCCTTTGCCAACTCCTAGAATATCCCATGCAACAATGCTCCCTGTTAGAAACTGTCACCTTCTCAGATTCCCTTGCACTAAGGGGCAGCTGTGGCCAATAAGACATCAATCAGGCTATTATGATGGAGGTCTGGAAAAACTTCTGTTTTCCTAGTAAAGGCGTTATCACTTCCTCCTTCCTTTCCTTCTTTCTTCCTTCTTTCAACATGAGCAGCAGCAGCCATCTTGTGATCTTTTAACACAAGTACAAACCCTGGAGAAGCAGCAGCCATTTTGTGACATGAGGTTACGATCATGAGAATGAAGGCCTTCATCTAAGACTGAAAGTGTGTCTTTGACAGCAGCATGCCACTGGCTCAGCCCTGGGCTCTCTACCTCATGACTTCTTATTTTTGAGACAAATAAATCCCTATTTGTTTAAACTACTGTTAGTCAAATTTTCCATTTTGTTAGCTGAACAAATTTCTAATAGATATATAAACAAAAGCAATATGTGCACTAAAGGAAATTTAGAAAATACAGAAGAGCTGAAAGGAGAGAAATAACCACAGACAGTTTCACCGCCCATCAACATAGCATGCCATGGAACTAGGACATCTCACCTTACTCTCAGACTCACATTGCTTGGCCGTCATGAGGTACCTGTGTTTATACTTCCAAGTACAAAGCACAGAAAGGTTCAGTTTGACTTGTTCCTATCAATTCTTTGCAAGAAATCTAGATGTTGCAAGCCAAGGCTTTTATGGCATCAGAGTGACAGAATTCCTGAAATTCCTGCGGTTTGTGGGGTGTGCCTATTGTTTTGCTCCCTGGTTCTTGGCATGTATGACCCATATCGTAGATCTCCTTGAAAGAGGGCAGCTTTTTGATACCCAAGGAAACCTTGCAGACCTAACATTCTACCCCAGGATCAAACCCCACCCATTTCTATGAGATACACACACCACGCACACATCGTGTGTGCGTGCATGCACAGCCCTCCACATTATGGGGCAGGTTGTCTCTAGAAGCAGGAAGAGAGCATCAGACTGGAAGAACAGACTAGAAAACTTGGAAACTAAAACACAAATGACAGGAATTCTAGTACAACACAGCAGAGGAGGTATAATAACCAAGTACAGAAAGGAAGAACTGTCAATAAATGGTTTGGGCACAATAGGATTTTTAANACATGGTAACATGGCCCCAGCTCTCCTCTCTGTCCCAGCTCTTGCCAGTATTATTCTCCAGCTATACCAAGCTTCTTTCTCTTTCGTAAATGTGCCAGGTTCTATCTGGCCACCACCACATACACATAATCTCTTCACGACAGCAGCTAAACTCTTTACACAAGAGCTGAGGCTGAACACCTGGATCAAAAACAACTGGGACCAAACCTTCATTCTTTCCCCATCCTCCAACTTCCCCCTCACACCCCCTGCAAAAAAACCCTTAAAATTCTCAGGAGATCATAAGTTGAGTGAATGGTTGTCTGATTTCCTCCAAATGTCCCCTGGGGGTGGGGAGAATTTTTCTAATTACCCTTTGTCATTCTGAAATCTCTCCTGCTCTAATTTAATTTCATCCCCTCTTGTTAGTCTTTTCAAACATAAAGAATAATTTGTCTTTATTCTTTGCATTAAATCACTGCTCATACTTGAAGTCAACAGTTAAACCATCCATTTACTGTCTCTTCTCCAAAGAGAACAAATTTGGTTCCTTAACTATTTTCTTACTGAATCCATTCACTCTTCCCCAACCTTCATTCCTTCAGTTCATTTTAATCTCTTTCTCTCTCTTNAGTTAAACCATCCATTTACTGTCTCTTCTCCAAAGAGAACAAATTTGGTTCCTTAACTATTTTCTTACTGAATCCATTCACTCTCCCCCAACCTTCATTCCTTCAGTTCATTTTAATCTCTTTCTCTCTCTTTCCCTGAACCCTCTAGTTCAAATGGATGGACTAGAACTGAAAATGAATCTTAAAACCAATAAAGTCTTTCCTAAGATAGATGAGGTGTCCATGGCAGAGCAAGAAAAACAGTCTCTTCTGCATAGGAATGCCCGCATGGTCCAATACAGCTCATGACCAACCCATGGGTGCATACATCATCATGTTGAGTAGAGAGGACATAATCGATCAGAAGGTCTATTGACCTTGCAGAGTTGCCACATGATTCCAAAAGCCCCAGAGGAGATAAGCATGACCATCCGGGAAGACTGTTGATTCAACTGGTGTGTAGTTTGAGGGGAGTGTGCAGGTTGGGTCATCATCCCACTGTCTTTGAGTCGGTAGACTAAAGCCAGTATCATGGTGAGAACATGGATAAATGACCCTACACACACACACACAGCTCAACCCTGAGGGTTAACAGTGGACATTAGTAGCCCAGGGCCAGGAACTCATTCTTAGTGGTACCTTTGTGGGAGTATCACACTCAGTATCACACTCAGCATGTCAGTACTATTTGGGCAGCTATATCTCATGCAAAAGAAATGCCATGCCAGCCCAGCAGAAGTAATTGGACTGCTAGGCTGCTCTCCTGGAAAGGAAAAAGGAGACATCTGGTCAACTCCAGACATGGGTGGAAGGTCAGAGAGCTTCCAAGGGGAGAAACAAGGGCAGGGTCTATGGAAGTCCCATCTGAGGTCAAGGCATCCCCCAGGACAGCACTGCCAGCTCTGCCTGGTCCTAAGCACCAGAGAAGCACTTGGAAAGTTTTAACAAAGTCACTGTAAAGTGTTTGTGTATATGTGTTGGTGGGAAGCTAGGTTCTTCTGCAGGTGGGGGTCCTGACAGGGGTCCCTTTTACCTGGGTGTAAGAGAAATACTAGCTTGAATTCAGGTTGGCTTGACATCACATCCCCAGTCCTCACCTCTATACAGTGTTGGGAATCACACAGAACTCCTTATTTATCTTTTTTTGGGGGGTGACTAGGCCTTCATTGCCGTGCGTGGGCTTCCTCTAGTCGCAATGTGCGGTTGTCTCATTGTGGTGGCTTCTCTTGTTGAGGAGCAGGGGCTCTAGGGTGCGCAGTCTTCAGGAATTGTTGCACACAGCCTCTACAGCGCAAGTTCAGTAGCTGTGGAACACAGGCTTCGTTGTCTCACGACGTGTGGGATCTTCTTGGACTAAGGATTGAACCAATGCCCACCGCGTTGGCAGGTGCATTTTTAATCACTGGACCACCAGGGGAGTCCCCAAACTGCATTTTTATTGACAAAGTTAAAATTTAAAGTTTTAGATAATGAAGATACAAGTGTGAAAGACCTCCTGCTTTGCCCCCTTTCTCCTTTGTCCTATCAAATTTTATTTCTGTCCTGCAACTGTGACTGGTCTTGACAACCTTGCCTTCTCACTAGGTCCTGCCTGCTTTTCCTCCAATATTCCCCTTTATTCACCCTGCTGTTGGTGAGACCATCTCATAACTTGGGAGCTGGGCACAGGCGCTAACGCTTCCTGGCAGTGTGGGTCCGGAATGGGGAGCTCGTAGAGCTGGATTTGTTGAGCTAAGCCAGAGTCAGGCAGAGACTAATTGGGGCAGGGCAGGGCCTGGAAGAACAAATTGAAGATTAGCGTTATTTATGCATCCATTTCCAAGCAGTGAATTAACTCTGAGGGAGGGACCATGCCTTTTATAGTCTCTTATCCCTTGATTCCTTGAACAATACCTATCACCATTCATGTGCTAATAAATGAAAGGACAAAAAGATGAATGCTTGAAAAGCCCTGCCTTTGCCTGTTGAGATTGGCTCAGAATTTGGGACAGGCTTGACCTTGAGTCAAAACCACCTGCAGATCCACCTGCAAGGAGTAGTGAAACCAGTAAAGAGGAAGCAGATCTGAGATTAAGGATCCCCTTCTTCCATACCTCAGAAGAATTTCCTTAATTCAATATTTTAAGAGTTCAACTTGTGACTCACTGTTGCCCTCATGACACCACCCTTACTCCTCAATAACAACCATGTTGCCCAGGGAGAACTCTGCCCCTGTAAGGGACCCAAAAATCCCTAGGGTTCCCTTTAAACCGCATCGCTGTCCCTGTGAGNCCCTCATGACACCACCCTTACTCCTCAATAACAACCATGTTGCCCAGGGAGAACTCTGCCCCTGTAAGGGACCCAAAAATCCCTAGGGTTCCCTTTAAACCGCATTGCTGTCCCTGTGAGCACTTTTGAATTGTGAAACAATTAAGTGGGTCCCTCTTACTTTTTAAATACTTCCCAAGTGAGTTCCTCCCCCACCCCACCCCCAATAATTATAAAATCATGTCCCATCTGAGCTACTCAGGGAATTTATTCATTGCTGTTTGCAGTCACCCAAGAATCCTTGTTTCAAATAATTAACAGCTCCCTCAGAATGCTTACCTTTGCAAAATACTGCATGCTCATTTGAGCATAAAGAGGCTCCTGATAGGAATATCAAAATCACCTTTGAATACTGGATAATTTATGGGTATGTTCATACCCTTCACTAAGCTCTAGGTGACAGCTTGGCATGCAATTAGCAAAACAAAACAAAACCTGACCTCCAATGTGTGGAAAAAAAGCATATTGAATAGGCCTATCTCACAGATGGTGACGCCTGGTACCTCTGAGAGTGGTTATGTGGAAGGGAGTGTCATTAGAGAGGAAGCCCAGGAATTATGAAGACAACTGTTGCCAGCTGTGTTAGGAAAACAAGATTTAAAAACCAGTGCTGGGTTTGGGCTAGAGGAAGATCAGACACCAGAGCTGGGGCAGAAACCAACCTTGCATTCTTGGGATAACTGTCATGATCTGTAGACCTTTGTATGTGCTGCTGGATTTGGTTCACTATTATTTCATTGACTACTGATTCTTTTGGTCTTGTTTTTACTTCTTTTGTCTAGCCTGTGTATTCTTGCTTGTATGATGTGTCCTTATCATCAGAATGGTAGGAATCCAAGGACTGAGATCATAGCTGGATTAAGAAGCCATCTAACGTGGCAGTTGTCTGGAGCACCACCTAGAGGAGGAACTGGAGTACAAAATACAACTGCTTCTATAGGCTACTCCTGTCATTTGTTCTCAAATTTTAATATGTGAAAAGTCACCTACAGTGCTTATTAAAACACAGAGTCTTGGGTCCAACCCAGTTTCTGATTTAGTAGGTCTGGGATGAGGCTCAAGATCTGCAGTTCTAACAAACACCCATGTGATGCCAATATTGATGGTTCATGAATCACTCTTCTAGCAGAACTCTTTCACATAACTGGCTAATAGTCAATTTTTCAGTCTCTCTCTGAAAAACACAGAACCTTGCAAGAAAAATTAAAAAAAAATACTTCTCATGCCTTAAAACAGTAACACCACTAATAATGGGACACATTCATTATTCAGATATTTATTTCTAAATACTATTCACCAACTCAATGAAGCAGGGATCCTTGAGGAAACAGTTAACTCTAGAGCTGGGATAAAGAAACTACAAGATGAGCGTGGAGTATTTTGCAATGTGCAGAAAGTAAGGAAGTGCAACAAAAAAGGATGGAAACATATCAAAACCACACAAATAATACATGAGTTTATAATGATATAATTAAGTGAATGAGTAAATAAATGATAGGGATGAGGGGTAACTTCCTTACAGAAAAATCTAAATAATATATGTGGATATTTGCCCCTCCAGGAGATAGAACTTAATTACCCTCTCTCTCTCTGAGGATGGGATACTTTGGGCAGCTTATCAACTCCCAGAGAATATAGAAACTTTGTAGTGGAGAAATCTGGACTGCACCGCAATAAACAATTGATCCATATCAGCATTACCAGTGGTAAGTTATGCTGCCAGCAGGCATCCCAGTATGGTGCCATGAGAAGACCACCTCACCCCTGTGATTTCTCCCCAAATCCCATAACCCCAGTTTGATCATGAGAAAAGGTCAGACAGACCCACACTGAAGGCACAGACTGGGAGAAAATACTCACAAATTGTATAATTGCTGAAGAAAATTTTCCCCCAGAGTATGTAAGAACTCTCAAAATTCAGTAAGAAGACAACCTGGATCGTTATAGAAAGCATATTAGTGGCTTCCTGGGAGCAGGAGGATGAAGATAATGAGAGGGGCAGGAAGCAGCAGTTACCGAGAGGGAAGAGAAAATCTTGGGAGGACAGATATTTACTATCTTGATTGTAGTGAGAACTTCACAGGAGTATATGGTACACTTTCAATATGTACAGCTGAAATCAGTCCTGATGACCCTTCCCTAACTGCTCATAATTGTCCAGAAGACAGAAGGGGTGAGGGATGTTGTCTCACTGCTGCGCTGCTGCTGCTGCTAAGTCGCTTCAGTCATGTCTGACTCTGTGCGACCCCATAGATGGCAGCCCACCAGGCTCTGCTGTCCCTGGGATTCTCCAGGCAAGAACACTGGAGTGGGTTGCCATTTCCTTCTCCAATGCATGAAAGTGAAAAGTGAAAGGGAAGTCGCTCAGTCATGTCCGACTCTTAGTGACCCCATGGACTGCAGCCCACCAGGCTCCTCCGTCCATGGGATTTGCCAGGCAAGAGTACTGGAGTGGGGTGCCATTGCCTTCTCCGTTGTCTCAGTGGTTATACCCAATTGCCCATCACACCTCCTCTACATACCACATGTCTGGAAAAGCAAGGCAACCAGCATTGAGTGAGTAGTCATTATGTTCCTGAAACTTCCACACAATAAATTTTACTTATCCTCACAGCAACTCTGAGAAGAAAGTGATAATACTGCTACCTTCCTTATCAGAAACATGTTGCTGTATGACTTGTCTTATCTTTACAGACAGTCCATAATAAAGAAGGGATTCAAAGGAGTTTTGTTTAAAACTCAGGGGTAGGGACTTCCCTGGTAGTCCAATGGTTAAGAATCTGCCTGTCAATGCAGGGCACATAGGTTCTATCCCTGGTACAGGAAGATTCCACTTGCCAAGGGGCAACTAAGCCCACACACCACAATTACTGGAGCCTGCGTGCCCTAGAATCTGCATTCCAGCAAGAGAAGTCACCACGATGAGAAGCCTGAGCACTGCAACTAGAGAGTAGCCCCCACTCGCTCACGTGCAGCAATGAAGACCCAGTGCAGCCAGAAATAAAATAATCAAAAATTTAAAGGGATAGGTGGTAGATGGGTAAAAACTTGTGTAACTGTGTTTTTGTAAATTTTTTAAATCTCTGGGGAATAAACTAATGCTATCTAGTTATAAGTAAGAAAAAAATCAATGAAACACAAAAATTAAAATAAAATTTTTAAATAAAAATTAATATATTGTTTACTTAATATATCAATGCTTTGTTTTGAAAATAAAGACTTCTTTTCATAGCATTTGTATTGCATTTTTATTGAAAATTGATGTTCTCTTTCCAATTCTGTTAGATGAATATAGAAAAATATTACAGCTAATTAGACCTGACTGGGACAGATAAGATGGCTGGATGGCATCACCGACTTGACTTTGAGCAGGCTCTGGGAGTTGGTGGTGGACAGGGAAGCCTGGCATGCTGCAGTCCGTGGGGTCGCAGAGAGTCAGACACAGCTGAGCAACTGCCCTGAACTGGGGCAGCTACACGACTCTGTCTGGCCCCAATTCTGATTTGAGTGTTGCTTTAGAAGAAAAGGGGGGAACGTGAGAGGTTTTTGTTGCATCTGATAGCCCTGCTCTTGCTGAGGCCTCCACTTGCCTGGATTTCTGAAGTCTCCTTTTTGGATCCTCCAGTCAGGTATCCTGTCTGTTGGGACAATCACACCTCCAGAATCACTGATGCCTCCATTTCCCTAAACCATACCTGGGGATTGCTGCACCCAGAGATACTGTGCTTAATCACTGGAGTGGCTAAATCTCTTTTCTCTATTAACTGGGTCAATTATCAGGCCATCTGTCCTGGATTTCTCTGAGTGACCACATGTGCTGCTGACATGTACTGAGATTCACAACTGCCACATCACAGACTTGTTTCATACTTTCTGTCTTCCCTAGCTCGCTCTCTGTGTTCTTGACCATGTCCAACTCTTTTGCGACCACATGGATTGTAGCCCACCAGGCATCTCTGTCCATGGGATTTCCCAGGCAGGAATACTGGAGTGGATTGCCATTGCCTCCTCCAAATCTGCCCTAGTTTTCACAGTCTTAACTGGCCTCCCAGCCTCCATTCAGAGTGATCTTTCCAGAACGCAAATCCTGTCATGCCATTTCCCACTCCTAGCCCTTCACTGATGCTTCCTTACCCCAGGCTAGTGCCTAAGCTCTTTGCCATCTACCTTAGACTGTCATCCTATCTTTACTTCCTGTCAGTCTCCACACCCCAAACGGCCTCTGGTCTAGCCTCAGCAGCCACCCACCATTCTAGGAACAAGCCTCATCCTGCCAGGCCCCTTTCTTCTTCCTCTGCCGAGAAAGCCCTTTCCACTCCCTCTTTCTACGCAACTTTCACCTCGTAACTCAGAGGTCATCCTCTCCACAGTGGCCTTCCTGACTCTTCCAGGGGTCTTCTGTGTTCACCTGATGTAGCCCAGGGCAAAGCTCTTTCTGTATCTTACTCCTGTAGGCCGCAAAGTCCTCAAGACAGAAACGGATCGGTCCATCTTTGGGGAACCAGGGCTCTGGCCGTCTCCTCGTCTTACAGTTCTGTGATCCACATGTGTCTTCTATGTTCATGCCAAGCCCACCTGGGTGCCCCATTCAGTAGCTCCTGAGACCTCTGATCCATCCAGGAGCAACACAGGCTGTGTGGGAGTGGTGGAGAGTGAGTGACTCACAGGGCACACCTCACCACAGACAGCTGGAAACTGCTCATCGGAAGTCTCGCCATGAAATCCCTTCCGTGACCGTGCTACAGCCAGGGGCTTTCCTCTCTTGTTTAGTCCTGTCTGACTCTTTGTGACCCCATGGACTGTAGCCCACCGGGCTCCTCTGTCCGTGGGGTTTCCTGGGTAAGATTACTGGAGTGGGTTGCCATTTCCTTCTCTAGGGGATTTTCCCCCTTCTTCAAAGTGCATCAATTGTGTTGGCTCTTTTCTCCTCTGTTTTTATGTACGTATTTATGAACGCTGCTGTTGGTAAGAATTGATTTTAAGAATGTAAGCAGAACATAAGAGTACAAAATTAAAGTACTGTATCTCTTTTAGATATCTCTCTTAGAAATGACTGCTTTTAACTGTTTCTATTCTGAGTTTTTCTAGTGTTTAACCACCATGACTTTAAATTCTGATACTTAGATCTTTATTTCATGAATTATCCATCTAAGACAGTATCTGTTGACTCCTCAGCATGAAATATGGTGAAATCAGCACACTTATTCCATATCCCACTTCCTTTTCCCATTCCCTCTCTCTTTCCTTGGTTTTTATGAGTCCTAATTTGAGTTCTTTTGATGATCATCATTAAATAATATATCTAAACCTCTACATCTTGATCCATCAAATTTGTGCATATTTATACAGTTGCTTTTTATTAGAAGCACCTACCCTATCATCTACTTTTCCCTTATTATCCACTCCCTTTTAGTCAAGGAAACATATTTTAGACATTCATAACATTTGAATATTATAGTGTATTTATAAATAAGTTTGTTTGGTCAGTGAGTTGATTTTTCTGTTCCTATTAAAACAGAACACCAATAAATAGAATTCAAATATTATGGCTATGTAACAATTACTCCCTGTGACTGAGTTATAAAAAAGGGAAATGGAATAAACAATGATTTTGTTACTAACCTGGAAAGCCATCTGGTCCTAGGAACTCTTCTAATTGTACATCTTTAATCACCTTTCAAAATAATGGCAATTGGTCTATTCAAGTGTCCCTCGTCCTCCTAGCTCAGTGTTAGTAATATGTACTGTGCCAGGAAGTCATCTTTTCTCTCTAAATTCTTAAACCTGTTGCCACAGAGTTGAATCTCTCTCTTTTGTTCTCTCTCTCTCTCTTTTTAACTTATTCAAGTTTCTTTCTTTTTTCAATTAATTTTTTTGGAGTGCAGTTGCTTAACAATGTTGTTTAGTGTTAGTTTCTGCTGTTCAGCAAAGTGAATCTGACATATATATATATCCCCTCTTTTTTAGATTTCCTTCCCATTTAGGTCACCACAGAGCGCTGAGCAGAGTTCCCTGTACTGTATACGATAGGTTCTTACTAGTTACCTGTTTTATACATAGTAGCGTATATGTCAATCCCAATCTCCAATTCATTTCACCCTCCTTTCCCTCCTTGGTATCCATGAGTTTGTTCTCTATATCTGTATCTCTATTTCTGCTTTGAAAATGAGTTCAACTGTACCATTTTTCTAGATTCCACATATAAGCAGTATTATACAATATTTTTTTTTCTCTTTCTGACTTACTTCCCTCTGTATGATGGTCTCTAGGCTGATCCACTTTATCCAGGTTTCTTAAAGGTTTAACTGTTTTAAGGAACCAGCTTCTAGGTTTATTTAAACTTTTAAATGAATGTTATTAAATTAAATTTTAATAAATCAATAAATTAAAAATTAATTCATATTTAACAAAATTTTACCTTTATTTGTATAAATCTCCTCTTTCTAGTTTCCTCTGGTTTTATTGTTATTTCACTAGTTCTTTAAGAGAAATCCTTTGTTCTCTTATTTTTAGCCTTATTTCTTCAATTATAAGAAAATTGCAATAGGTCATAAACATTTTTCTCAGGACAGCCTTTGCTAGGTCATTGATTTTAGTCTTACATTTCTCCTCTTTATTGCTTTTAAGCAATAAAAATTTCCCTTTTGATTTGTCTCATTAAGCCAAAGATTTTCTAGGTACATGCTTCTTAATTCTTAAGGTAAAATTTTTC